>JBAMJR010000086.1:872500-957500 GCA_038501785.1 Myoxocephalus aenaeus
TTGAATATTGCAGCTGGTAAAGGTGGCGCTCATTTTACCTACTTTAAATCCTTATATACTAATTAAAAATACTTTGCACTATTCATTGTTATACCAACGTAATAAATGTATTGTTGAATTCGGAACAAGTCTCTCCTGATTGAAATGGAGTTACCTCAAAAAAAAATGTAAGTACATACTTCAGTAAACAACGTTCTTCAGAGATCCAACCTCTTAACTTTGTTCTCAAAGTTCACCAGACTGATGCATTTTACTTCCACACGGAGAAGAAGAATTTATTTTGGGGGAGGTGTTCCAGTTCTGATGTGAGGATCAAAGGTCAGAGGATGTTTTATGTGTACATACAGTATGGTAAAGCCCTCTGAGGATAATATGAGTTGTGATTTTAGGCTCTACGTAATAAATTTAACTACAAAGAGACGACGACAGAGTTCAACAACAATGTATTAAATGGTTTATTTGATAAGGGGACAGTGCACATTCATAAAAACATTTCTGTAAATGCTCCAGAGTTAGCCAAGAGGCTATTTTTCATCTGCCCGAACATCCTGTATGTAATGAGCCAAGGCCAATGAGTCTGAGTTTAAAAAAAGTATTAAAAATCAATATGTTCTGTGCCTCTGACATGGATGATGTTTAGTGTCTAACTTGTCTCTATCTAGTTTCTAGTCCATTCTATTTAAACATGGTTATCCCTCATTTTATTTGCTTTGTGTGTGTTGAATGTGTGAGCCTCTGTGTTGTCTTGTTCGTACTTGACTGTCTCCTGAATGAGGATCCTATGTATTTTAATAGTCTCACTCATTCGTTGTTTGTCCGTTCGTTTGTTTATAACCTTGTATATTTAATCTTATTGTTCCAACATAAACACTCATTAGTATGCAATTCATAAACACAGTTATAAATGTTTTATTCTGATTAATAAGCTTGACTATTATGCGTTTCATGATTGGGTTTTCATACTTTATAAATGATGGATTCCACATTTGTAAATTAAGTAATATATATGTGTGTTTATGAACTGCATACTAATGAGTTACGAATGAGTGTTCACTTTGGAACAATGCTTAATAAATGATGAATTAAGTACTTACTCGTGCTTTACTAATGCTAAACAGTGTGTAGTTATTATAAAGTGTTACCCATGTATTTCATGCAAAACTGCTCTTCAGATAATGCAAGCATGTTCTTGTTGTGTAGATCGTCTACGTGGCCCACAATGCAAAGGACAGTGTTGTCTTATTTCCATTTCAAAGACATGACCTTATTCCGGGGGGGGGGGGGGGGGGGGGAATGATGACAAAGGTTTTAGAGGGCAGCCCATGGTCATAAGACAGGCAAGGGACGGTGTGTTCTTTAAACAGAGATACCAACCCATCTTATGACCCTGGAGACCAATTCAGGGTGATAAAAAAGAATCTCTTTTGTTAGCGGTCTTTTTCATGTCATCAAACTGCCCTCTGCGTGTAATCATTTCCCTCTCCTCAGACCTCCTAATCCAAACTAAGTGGTTTTTGTTCCTAACGTTAAATTGTTTCTGTGGTGGCAGCACGTCTTTTCACACATTATGTGCCACCACCACGTAATTAGCTTGTGACCATGGGTGCAGACCAATCTATGCAAAGGCATCATGCAAGACAGGCAAGGTACAGTGTGTTCTTTAAACAGAGATACCAACCCGTCTTACAACCCTGATAGTAATAAAGCTTACTTATACGACACATATCAAAACCAGTAGTAATGTATTTCACAGGCAGACATGACCGGCGTTGACCGCAGTTTTTTGTCAACGCCCCCTGCTGCTGCTGCCTGCTCTCGTCTGGATTCCAGGCGAGGCGCAGCTCTTTCGAACAAGCCTATTAACTACCTGCATGTTGAGTTCAGGGCTTTTTGGGATAGATGCAGACAGCTAACTCTGCTTGCAGTCTGTTGACCACTGAAACTGAAAAGACCTCAGCTGAGACCATGCTTTGTATCACAACTTATTCTTTACTTAAATAAATCTGTTTTATTATAACTACTTATCTACGACGTACTTATTGTCCATCTGAAGATTTTTGAACATGACAGAGGTCATGGTTGTTTCACATATTAGAAAAGGGACACAAAGCTATCAGCCTCTGGTTTGTGGCACATTCAAACACAAAATTAGCCAAGCAACATGGAAAATAAGACAGATAACTTTAATTCAAAACACTGGTACCAAGAGAGTTAATTCTCCTGAATGTATGTACAAGAGCATGTGTTTCTTAAGTAAGACATGGTATTGATAGTAAAAGGTGTAAAAAGGTTTCACCTCGTCTTCATCTCTCTCAGCAGGATGCCAAGTCATCTTAGTAAAATGTATGTGTCTGTCAAAGCTGCAGTGTTAAGAGCCTATGAGTTAGTGCCTGAGTCATACCGCCAAAGGTTTAGGTCTTGGGAGAAGTCTGGGAGGCAGACGTACGTGGAGTTTGCCAGGGAGTTAACAACTCACTTCAGTCGTTGGTGTACTTCACTGGGGGTTCATCCGTTTGATGCTTTGTCTGATTTGATAGTTCTGGAGCAGTTTAAAGATACTGTTCCTCGTCACATCGCTACATATCTAAGTGAACGTAAAGTCAAGACAGCGGCAGAGGCTGCCATTCTGGCAGATGAGTACGTGTTGACGCACTGTGCGGACCGCGAGGGCAGGCCTCGGGACGATGCTCTGTACAGAGGAAACAACGGTCATTTTTGACCCATAGGGAAACGGTGGGAGGAAGGAGTTGGTTCTCGGCAGGGTAGACTGGAAAGGACCGTACGTGGTCAGTTGCCGGTTGAGGCTAGTGGCCAAAGTCATTACTGTAAGAGCAGGGGGCATTGAAAGGCGGAATGCCCTGTTAGGACAAGTTCCAACAGTGGGAATGTTAAACCTTCCGTACTGGCTGTTCCGGTCCGAACGGTCTGTCATATCGTTCTTCCATGTGTGTTTCCTTCCTGTGAGCAGGTTGTACCTGGAGAGGATTGCAGCTTAGAAGAGTCTGGTTTCTCAGGTTTTGTGTCTGCTGGCCATGTGTCACTGCCTGGGAGTGATATCAGGGTACCGGTAAAGATACTGAGAGATACAGGGGCATTTAATTCATTCATTGTGAGTTCTGTGCTGCCTTTTTCTCAGGAAACTAACACCAGGGAGTAGATTCTAATGCGGGGAATGAGTTTAAATATACTGCCTGTCCCATTGCATAAGCTAGGGCTTGACTGTGGTTTGGTTCAGGGGGAGGTGGCCATGGGTGTACGGCCTGCATTGCCAATTAGAGGGGTGGATATCATTCTGGGAAACTATCTGGCTGGTAACCGTGTATGGGCTGACGGTCCGCCACCTCCTATAGTGACATCTTTTCCCTCAGTTTCAAAGATACCTGATGAGAATGCGCCGTCGTTCCCTGGTGTTTTTACAGCTTGCGCAGTTACCCGGGCTATGTGCCGTGGAGAGGCAGAACCTGAGGTTGAGCAGACTATCAGAGATGAGAGTTTGGCTTTCTCTGGGTACACACCCAACTCTCTTTTGTCTGTTTCCCGCAGCGACTTGGCGGTTGAGCAGCAGGCTGATCCTGCGCTTAGGGAGCTGTTCGACCGAAGAGTGCTGCAAAGGGTTATCTGCTGCAAGATTGTTTGTTGGTGAGAAAATGGATGCCGCACGGAGAGAACTTCGTGGGTAACCCGGTTTTTCAGGTTGTGGTTCCATCCAAATTCCGGGAAGAGGTGCTGAGGACGTCGCACGATCAATCTGGGCATTTGGGGGTTTGATAGACGTACTACTATGTTCTCAGGTATTTTTTTTTGGCCTCGAATGAAGAGGGATGTGTCTTGTTATATCAAAACATGTCATACATGTCAGATAATGGGTAAGCCTAACCAGACCATCAAGCCGGCTCCACTGGCTCCAATTCCCGCAGTTGCCCAGCCAATAGCATCTAATCATTGATTCCGACCTTGTTTGGGGGACTTATGATCAATTTTGGGATGAGCTATGATTCATAACGATAAAATATTTTAAAATTATTATTAAACCACATGTAGCTTATTACACAATGGTTAGTGTATTATTTCAGTTTACATTGTTCAAATAGACCTTGTGGTTGATGAGCTAGACCTGTTTTAGTATGGGTATGACCACTTTTTCATTTTTGGAAAAAAGGGCCGGTTCTTAAAAGGTTTTAAACGTGCTCCTTATTAATTCAGATTTGAGTATTGACTTGTTGTAAGATTGTATTCTTTTTTTTTGTTGTAAATTATGTTTATTCTCAAAAGCATTTTGAATTCCCCCAACACAGAACAAATCGCACTCCCTCTATTGTCAAAAAACACATTACAGTATTAGTAACTCAAATATACAGAACCAGTGGCGGCCGGCCAATAGAGGGCCGCGGGGCCTGGCCCCACCCACCTTGAGCCAGAAAAAAAAAAAAAAACATTATTTATAATTTTAATTATTAAAAAAATATAAATAACTTATACTAATTGTCAATATTTATGTGTTTGAGCTATGGAATGTACCCAGTAATATTTGTAAAATAGGATATCTGCGCTAAATATCTGCTTTTCCTGCTCGTCCTCTCTGCTCTGAGCTGCTCATGCACTTCTCTGCTGGTCTCTAATGCTCGTGCACATGCCGGGGCCCCGAAGCATTTGGCCCAAGAAAGTCGGGTCTAATACGCAGTTTAGCCAATCACTGACTAAAGATATAAATGATGGACATATCATTTATCCAATCCGCGCCCTAAGAAGGCCTTCTGCGGGGCCAGGGTGCGCTCACAGCTAGTCTCGTTCTCATCTCGCGTGTTCTCGTTCTCTTCGCTTGTATTCTCTTTCTAACGTTAGCTAGCGGGCTAACATTAGCCCGCTAGCACTGCTACACAAAGAGAAAACGGTTGTTTAGTTACAGACGGAACAACATCATCCCAAATGTGGACATGCTATTCAACCAGCTGCAGAAGAGGAACATCGACCCTGCTTCATTAAAGGACGTGTCCAGAGGTTCACAGACAGCGTTAAAAAATCACATAACTATACTGTAACGGACTGAGTGACATGTCATGTTAACCTGTTATGTTTAAAGTGTTATTGTGTTTACAGGAAGAAGTTGTTCGAGATAAGATTACTGTTTATTGTAATTACTGGGTTCAGGAGGTCAGTGAATGTCTCATGGGCTGTGTAGCTTGTAGCTTGTCTACCTATGAGCTACCTGTGATCGGCAGAGCGAGTGAGGTGGGATGTTGTTGTTGTTGTGGAGCCCGTGGAGAGGAGGCTATGACCGGGAGCAGAGTGAAGCATGTGACGAGGTTTTGACTGTTGTTCTGGCGTAGGCTACGGCCCACAGTAGCCTGTTCTGTTGTTACCGAATAAACACACAATAAGCAAGCTAACGTCTCGTAGCTTTCCTGACCCAGGGTCGTATTTACATGTGATAGGAACCATCTTTACGTCCTATGTTTGGGTTGGGACACTTTTAGTTGTGACAAGCTCCTGAAAACATGTGCCGCGGTAGAAGTTTTTACTCTGCTAAAAGCTAGTTTAAAATATATAAGTTAAAGTGACAACAACGTGTTGATTTGTCGAAGTATGTTGTTCTCCAAGTGGACCATCTCCCTCTCAGTTGTGTGCAGCAGCGAGGTCTGTTGTTATGTTAATGATTCGTCGCGCATATTTACGTGCAAACAGTTTACTGTGTAACGTGAACGCCAACTTGTTTTGTATGTTGAAATGTAATTAAACAGTTGGACGGTGGATTGATGACGGTGGTGTTGACTGAGGCGCACGTTGAAGAATAAATCCATCAGCAACAGAAGAACCAAGGGGTCGTGTATTTCCTGGAGGGAGTGATAAGTTGCTCACGTCCAACAGTCTGTAAAAGCCTACATGGGCCTAGTCATCAAAGTGAATGAATATGATAGAAAACATCACAATGATATTTGTTTAAATATTTTAAAAGGAAAAAAGGTAGTTAATAACATGCTTATTCAGGTGTCCACCAAGTCAATGTCTAGAAGAGGCCTAGTTGTTTTTGAAGATGGCAAGTTGGCAACTATTCAATAACATAGTGGACTGTTTTCTGAAAGGGAGGACACGCTGGTAACTGACCGTCTGATACATTCTGATGATGTAGTTATAATTTCCCATCATCTAAAGTTATTTGTAAGATTTTACATACATTGTATTGTAGAAATACTTAACTTGGACATAAGTGTTCAATCAGAATCACTTTCATCAAAATAGCTTTATTGATAATGTAAGTTGATTTATCTTTTACAGGTATGTGATGCCATCCTGATGAAGCCAAGGAGCGGTTCTCCTCATCACAGAGACTGTCAGTCTTCTCAGGATCCTCATCACCATGACAACAGCTGAATCCAGAGGTGTTTCTGTACTTTGAAGAGGATCAAGACCTTCCTGAGAAACACCATGACACAGGATGGCCTTAATGCTCTGGCTAGGCTCTCCATGGAGAAGAAACTTGTCAGGAACATGCCCGACTTCAACAAGAAGGTCATTGAGAGGTTTGCCACTCAGAAGGACAGAAGAGCAAAGTTTCTTTACAAATAATCCGTCTCAAAATGTGTTTTTGATACCTTTTTTTGCATTGAATCATACTAGGATGTTTGCTGAAATTGATTGGCTGGCCCCACCCAAAAAAAAATCCACCAGCCGCCACTGTACAGAACGTAAGAAAGTATGGTGTAGGAGGGTATTAAGTAAAAGAAAAAAAATATATATATGAATATATATATATATATATATTTATATAAATAAAAAAATCTCTAAGCAATTTTCAAAAACAATCTGACATCGTTTTTAAATACACAATGATCATGTGTTTTGTATGTTTTGAGTTTTTTAAAGACTGATAACTTGCCATAGTTTCTGATATATAATAATCATATGTTTTGTATGTTTTCAGTCTTTTCTTCTTTTAAATCTTTTTTATCTTAAAAATGGATGAAATTTCTCGACCAGAACTTTTTGATTTCCACGGAGTCTGGATGACACACTTGTACACAGACAATTGGGAGAATATTCAAAACTTTCAGGCCAGGCCAGATGATATACTTATTGCATCATACCCCAAAGCAGGTCAGTACACCGACATGAACAGGATGCTCTGTGTTTAATATGGATCTATACGTATCGATACTTATCTTATCCTCATCAAACATTTGGAGTATTACATTATCCATGTTATCCTTTTTTCAGGAAGCACCTGGCTCTCCTACATCCTTGACCTGCTGTATTTTGGTCAGAAACTTCCAGAGCGCGAGGCATCCGTCCCTCTCTCTTCAAGGGTGTTAAACATGGAGATGGCCTTCCCTTCTCTGCAGCCAGGTTGAGTTAATAATCACATACTCACCATATCTCTTGGCTCTCAAACATGCAAACACTTTTATGCCATGATGGTAATTCTCAGCCTTTTTTTATGAATCAATAAACTACATTTCTCACATTGAATTACATGTCATTGTGTTGTGTTGTAGAGCTTGTGTTCCAGGGAGCGTGCAATAACTTCATGAAAACTGGTGCATTTATAATCATCATGGCATTTAAATGTTGTTTTGTGTTGTATTTACCACACGGTAGGACTCATTCACATGTAATCTGTTTTCTTAATGTTCAGGATTAGGGAATCCTCGACCCATACACAACGGAACGGACCTGATCAACAACATGTCCACCTCTCCTCGAATCTTTAGGACTCATCTTCCAGTCCAGTTTCTGCCAAAGTCCTTTTGGGAGCAAAACTGCAAGGTCACTAATACCTTTTAAGAGCTATATCTGTAGTTGACAAATGCAGTCTTTCAACTAAATGATTTTGTTTTTTCGGATTTAAAGCCAGGGAGATAATTCAAACAACCCACCCTGTTTTTCTTACATGATGCATTTTATACAGGTTACCAAGTTTGATTAAAGCAAACTTTATAATGAGGATTTTTTTTTGAAATATCAAAGGATTGACTACAGATTTTTACCATGTTTATGTTATTAAAGAACTTTTTTTTCTGTTTTAACTTTACTTATAGAATTGTTATTTATCATAAGGCTGAATGATGACAATAACAAAAAGAGACATCCAATACTTCCAGCTACAAGTACAGCTGATTTATGATCAGTTGTTCATGAACACTTATTATATGTATGTCATGCAATACTGCTCTTCAGATAATGCAAGTGTTTTCTTGTTGTGTAGATCGTCTACGTGGCCCGCAATGCAAAGGACAGTGTTGTGTCTTATTTCCATTTCGATGACATGACCTTATTCCACCCAGAGACTGGAGACTGGAGCAGCTACCTCCAGAGGTTCATGGAGGAGAAGAGTACGTAGGAAATATTGTAATAAATGAGCTTTTATTGAAGGTGCACAGATTTCCTCCACACTCAAGTGTTTATATGTATTATTCCGTTGCTTTAGTGGTATTTGGATCCTGGTACGACCACGTGAACGGCTGGTGGGAGAAGAAACAGAGTCATCCAAACCTCTGTTACATGTTCTACGAAGATCTGGTCGAGGTAATGTAATGTTTTTGTGGGTACTTTTCCAAAAAGATGCCGTAGGTGTTAATAGTGTGATACTTCTCTCTTGACCACATGTTTCCAGGATTGTGAACAGGAAATAGACAAACTCTGCTGCTTTCTTGGTTTGTCACCTTCGTCTGAGGAGAGGGAAACGATTACACGCAGAGTGCAGTTTGATGACATGAAAAAGAACAACATGGTCAACCATTCAACGTTCAAAGGGATGGATTTCACAAAGTCTTCCTTCATCAGGAAAGGTACAGTGAATAGTGACATGCAACACATACGTGACATGACACTAGAAATACCTGTCTGACTTTCTGTGGTGCTGCAGGGAAGGTTGGTGACTGGAAGAATCACTTCACTGTGGCCCAGAGTGAACGGTTTGATGAGGACTACAAGCAGAGAATGAAGACTCCTACACTGCAGTTTCGTACTGAAGTTTAGACGCTGTAAATAAGAGGAGACACTACAGGTCAAAATTGTATCAAATAGATATCAATGTGAAACTTCTGCATGTAACTACTTTTTTGGATGTTTTTGTTTTAAATGTGCAAACAAGGCATTATTTACCGCTAACTTTTGGTGAATTCAGGAGAAATCTACAGACGCAATTAGTCAAAGTAGTAAAATTAAAACCTGAATGTGTATTTTGGATGTTTTCTTTCCACTAGTCTGAAAGAAGCAAAATGTATCAGTGCATGGAAAAACGTTGTTTTCTAATACCGTGAATTCTGTGGTAATTCCCATGTGGATCATTAAACCACCATGTTTGACCTTCACCCTGCAGAATGAAGTATGTATGGAAATACAAAATAAAGAAAAATATGAACACGTTTTCTCATTTTTATTTGAATCCAGACATGAAAATGGAGCAAGAGATACAAGAACACAAGTTCAATGAGCAAAACAAATGAATGAACCTAACACTGCACTTCTGCAATGAGACGACAGACTGGAGGGCATATCGATTGTATTTTCTGAGGCACGTACTGCTTTGTTGGGGGGAAACACTACGGGTGCTGGAGGGGCCACCCTGGTCATGAAGTAGAAGAGGTAACAGCGAGTACTGATGCAGTGAAATCTCACAGGTTCATTGGAATGTAGACAACAACATAAGGCCATTGTACTGTAATTACTAAACAAGCATCTCACATCACTGGGAGGGACCGAGGGTCATTCTGAGGGAACCGGACTCTCGTCAGGAACAGAGGCGTGGACTGAGTTTCACTCCAGAACGATGTTCATCCAAAAATGTCACGTATTGAAATGAATCATTATTCAAAACAGGAACCTGTGAGGACATTTCAGTAATCATTTTGTGAGAATAATGCTCAGTTTTATTTAAACAGAGCAGGATGTCTCATCTTGGAACAAACTGTTTCTAATGCTAGACTGAACAGAAGTGAAGAAACACACTGGGAGAAGAGATAAATACAAACAGGGAAGAGCAGACAGCAGACAGCATCCGTTGACAAGGTAGGCATATGTCTCACGATAATTCTATTTCTATTTCTACAATGTGCTGTTTTTGCTAAATATGCTCACATGGGGGTTCAATATTTATATATTCTATAATGAAAACGCTTAATCCTTTCTAGTCTGAGACAGTTTTACTGGAATTATTGTACTTTTTAAGATTATTTCTCGAAGCAATTTTCTTTTTTTGATACTTAATATTTTATTTAGGTATTTTTACAGTTAGAGAAATAAATCCTTTGAAAAGAAAAAGAAAAAGAATACAAGTAATTAACCATGCATCTGGCAAAGAAGGACCAAAAAGAAGGAAAAAAACAGATTAAACAAGTAAATAAATTTAAAATATATATATATATATATATATATTTATATAAATAAAAAAATCTCGAAGCAATTTTCAAAGACAATCTGACATCGTTTTTAAATACACAATGATCATGTGTTTTGTATGTTTTGAGTTTTTTAAAGACGGATAACTTGCCATAGTTTCTGATGACCCAATAATCATATGTTTTGTATGTTTTCAGTCTTTTCTTCTTTTAAATCTTTTTTATCTTAAAAATGGATGAAATTTCTCGACCAGAACTTTTTGATTTCCACGGAGTCTGGATGACACACTTGTACACAGACAATTGGGAGAATATTCAAAACTTTCAGGCCAGGCCAGATGATATACTTATTGCATCATACCCCAAAGCAGGTCAGTACACCGACATGAACAGGATGCTCTGTGCTTAATATGGATCTATACGTATCGATACTTATCTTATCCTCATCAAACATTTGGAGTATTACATTATCCATGTTATCCGTTTTTCAGGATGCACCTGGGTCTCCTACATCCTTGACCTGCTGTATTTTGGTCAGAAACTTCCAGAGCGCGAGGCATCCGTCACTCTCTCTACAAGGGTGTTAAACATGGAGATGGCCTTCCCTTCTCTGCAGCCAGGTTGAGTTAATAATCACATACTCACCATATTTCTTGGCTCTCAAACATGCAAACACTTTTATGCCATGGTGGTAATTCTCAGCCTTTTGGATGAATCAGTAAACTACATTTCTCACATTGAATTACATGTCATTGTGTTGTGTTGTAGAGCTTGTGTTCCAGGGAGCGTGCAATAACTTCATGAAAACTGGTGCATTTATAATCAGCAAGGCATTTAAATGTTGTTTTGTGTTGTATTTACCACACAGTAGGATTCATTCACATGTGAACTGTTTCATAATGTTCAGGATTAGGGAATCCTCGACCCATACGCAAAGGAACGGACCTGATCAACAACTTGTCCACCTCTCCTCGAATCATTAGGACTCATCTTCCAGTCCAGTTTCTGCCAAAGTCCTTTTGGGAGCAAAACTGCAAGGTCACTAATACCTTTTAAGAGCTATATCCATAGTTGACAAATGCACACTTTCAACTAAACGATTTTGTTTTTCGGATTTAAAGCCAGGGACATAATTCAAACAACCCACCCTGTTTTCTTACATGATGCATTTTATACAGGTTACCAAGTTTGATTAAAGCAAACTTTATAATGAGGATTTTTTTTTTTAAACATCAAAGGATTGACTACAGATTTGTACCATGTTTATGGTCAGTGCCTACCAGAGGGGAGGAGTTTTTCTGTTTTAACTTTACTTATATAATTGTTATTTATCATAAGGCTGAATGATGACAATAACAAAAAGAGACATCCAATACTTCCAGCTACAAGTACAGCTGACTTATGATCAGTTGTTCATGAACACTTATTATATGTATGTCATGCAATACTGCTCTTCAGATAATGCAAGTGTTTTCTTGTTGTGTAGATCGTCTACGTGGCCCGCAATGCAAAGGACAGTGTTGTGTCTTATTTCCATTTCGAAGACATGACCTTATTCCACCCAGAGCCTGGAGACTGGAGCAGCTACCTCCAGAGGTTCATGGAGGAGAAGAGTACGTAGGAAATATTGTAATAAATGAGCTTTTATTGAAGGTGCACAGATTTCCTCCACACTCAAGTGTTTATATGTATTATTCTGTTGCTTTAGTGGTATTTGGATCCTGGTACGACCACGTGAACGGCTGGTGGGAGAAGAAACAGAGTCATCCAAACCTCTGTTACATGTTCTACGAAGATCTGGTCGAGGTAATGTAATATTTTTGTGGGTACTTTTCCAAAAAGATGCCGTAGGTGTTAATAGTGCGATACTTCTCTCTTGACCACATGTTTCCAGGATTGTGGACAGGAAATAGACAAACTCTGCTGCTTTCTTGGTTTGTCACCTTCGTCTGAGGAGAGGGAAACGATTACACGCAGAGTGCAGTTTGATGACATGAAAAAGAACAACATGGTCAACCATTCAACGTTCAAAGGGATGGATTTCACAAAGTCTTCCTTCATCAGGAAAGGTACAGTGAATAGTGACATGCAACACATACGTGACATGACACTAGAAATACCTGTCTGATTTTCTGTGGTGCTGCAGGGAAGGTTGGTGACTGGAAGAATCACTTCACTGTGGCCCAGAGTGAACGGTTTGATGAGGACTACAAGCAGAGAATGAAGAATCCTACACTGCAGTTTCGTACTGAAGTTTAGACGCTGTAAATAAGAGGAGACACTACAGGTCAAAATTGTATCAAATAGATATCAATGTGAAACTTCTGCATGTAACTACTTTTTTGGATGTTTTTGTTTTAAATGTGCAAACAAGGCATTATTTACCGCTAACTTTTGGTGAATTCAGGAGAAATCTACAGACGCAATTAGTCAAAGTAGTAAAATTAAAACCTGAATGTGTATTTTGGATGTTTTCTTTCCACTAGTCTGAAAGAAGCAAAATGTATCAGTGCATGGAAAAACGTTGTTTTCTAATACCGTGAATTCTGTGGTAATTCCCATGTGGATCATTAAACCACCATGTTTGACCTTCACCCTGCAGAATGAAGTATGTATGGAAATACAAAATAAAGAAAAAGATGAACACGTTTTCTCATTTTTATTTGAATCCAGACATGAAAATGGAGCAAGAGATACAAGAACACAAGTTCAATGAGCAAAACAAATGAATGAACCTAACACTGCACTTCTGCACTGAGACGACAGACTGGAGGGCATATCGATTGTATTTTCTGAGGCACGTACTGCTTTGTTGGGGGGAAACACTACGGGTGCTGGAGGGGCCACCCTGGTCATGAAGTAGAAGAGGTAACAGCGAGTACTGATACAGTGAAATCTCACAGGTTCATTGGAATGTAGACAACAACATAAGGCCATTGTACTGTGTGGGGGCGGGGCAGGGTTGCGCTCAGCTGCAGAGGGAATTGAGCGAGGGTGGGGTTCAAGGGAACAGGTGTCGTGATGAGGTAATGAGCCGCAGCTGGGGGCAATTGTGTGGATGTGTGTCTTCCCGTTAAACAGGAGTAGCGTCTGTGGAACGGGAGAGCGGGGAGCCGAGGACGTAGTGCTGGAGCGAGGGACTAAGCCGAAACCAGCAGAGGTGTGCTCAGGGGCGAGGCCGAGAGCACAGAGACCTTGAACAGTGCTGAACAGGGCCCTATTTTTCGTACCTGGCTAAACAAAGTCAGGCAAATGTCCTAATCTCCATCTTAAATTAGCGAGATGATTGACATCAGGCTATCTGGGTTTCTACACGGCTGATCCGCGCTGAAACGGTCTCGTTAATTCTAGCCAGACGTCAGTCATCTGGATAAATGCGCGTGCCCGCTCCTCTTCAGAAGGGATAATAATCGAGCACTGACACCACGATCTTCTAACAGTACAATGCCAAATAAACTCAGAGGAACCTCTTGTTATTTCTCCGATGAGAAGCAGGAGATGATCATGAAGACATATGAGGAAGTCATTACCTTAATCATTCACAGCAAACGTGTTGTGAATATTCCAACGTTTTTGTAACATTGTTGCCGTGAACGCAGCTTAACTCCGCCCCCGCTGCGAGACATAAGCGCCGCAAATATATCAGACAAGTTAAATGTCAGTGTTGGGAAAATGTATCGGCAAATTTTAAGTGCTTCATCACCCAGATCAATCAGATTATATTTACGAATAAATATATACTTATGAGGATATATGTACTGTATGCGCGTATGAATCATGTACTATATGTATATACATGTATGTGTATATTTCTATATAACTAGGAGTTTGAATATGTGTATGGGCGGATCAGTATATATGTAATATTCATAATCAGAAATTCAATCAATTGAAGCAGTGAAAAGAAATTGTGTGTGATTCTCTGTATTCTTATCATGAGTCCACCTTAATCATGTTCTACAATAATGATATGTATGGTGTACTAATAACACTGTCATATAATTATGAGTGCTTTCAACACATCCATAAGTTTCTTAAGCGCTAAATAAACTTAAGAACAGCGCGGCATGCAGCGGGTGAGAGTCTCTGTCTGTGAGACGGGAGATCGGCTGCGCCTGTAGGGATCAATGTCCGCGGCTCGAGAAGCTCTCGTAAATAAATGATTCCTTGAAGGCAGAATCTATAGCGCCGCGTACAGGAAGTCATGATGATGTGAGGACGGATCTTGGCGATCTCAAAGAACTCTCTCCCAATAAAACTAATATAACTAATACCGCTCCTTCATCAATGAGGAAGTGAGCTGCCTTTTTTGTCTGGTGGGAGTGGCCAGCTTATCCAGTGAATTTCAGTAAGCCTGCCCGGGAGCAGGTTTACATTTTTGGCTGTGTTGCTATGGTGATTTATCTAAGCTTGCTTCGAGAAACTGAATAAGCCAGACCTACGTCATCTTATCCTGACAATTAGCCCGCTAACTCAGTAAGCCAGGTACGAAAAATAGGGCCCTGGTGTACTCTTCACGTACAGAAACATGATGCACAGTATATGTTCACATTGTCGTAGCGCCACCTACTGGCCAAAGGAAATCAGCCAAACAGCATCGGATTTAAATAAAAATGACAGCGCCCAATTGCATTCTGGGTAGCGCTCGCGCACAAAACAAAACAGGAAGAGACAGACCGGAAGACACGCCACACAAACAGCTGTTCGTCGCCCAACGCTGAGACAGTCTTTCCCAGCATGCATTTCGCCCGTGTAACTTGGAACCCTGATGGAAGCCAGTGACGCTGAAAGGTAAGTAGCTCTACTGCGCTGCCAGGATTTCACTATAAAAAAAATAATTGTTGGTCCCTCCTCTTGTTGATACAATGCATGGGTTTGGCCGGTTACCTTCCGAGGCTCAATAAATCACTGGTTTAAGAAATAACTCTGCTGTCCTGTAGCTGCATTTGGGTCCATGAATGCACCACATCATAACAAGAGGAGCTACTGGATCCAGGTGGCATGGCAAAATAGACGAGCATTAGATCACGTGTTCTCTGAAAAAGGAGTATGTCAAATATTTAAAGAAGATTCCTGTATTTATATACCTAATAACACTGCACCCGATAGAACATTCTCCAAAGCCATATGTATATAGGCTTCAGGGTGTTTTTGTAGGTAAAGTTGGCCTGTTGGGTGAGCCAGACTGCAAATAAGATGCTTGAGGTGAACTGAAGGCTTTCGTAAATGCAACTCGTTTGCATAAATTAAGTCCAATAACCCAAAAGTTGGCTCTTCCATGGAGCTCAGAAAGGCTACCAAAGGGTAAAAAAGACTTCTCTAAAGATTTGTATGTGATTTCATTCACTGAACAAGGAGAATCACACGAGGAAGACGGAACGATTTGCATTAAAGCAGTTCTCTATTTGACCCAAAGGTGTAAACTCTGAAAACAATTGCAGTCTCTAGCAATCAGGTAAGTCTAACTGATAGTAATATTGCTATTATAGTAACACTGCCTAGTGTATCCTGAGATGAAAGGAGAAGTCAAAATAGTCAAAGAAATCTGAATTCAGCAATTTAAAACAATATAGATACATTGTGATAAGTCTAAATATAGACACCACAAAAGGTATGACAAAGTATTGTAAAGAACCTGAGGTATTATAAAATAGATTGAAATAACAATTATCATAATTATAAGTGTAATGGTTAATGTATGTATGTTGACAGGTCTGGAGTAAATTTGTAAATTAATCATAGGATTACAGGAAATAAGCACTTTAGTAGCACTTAAATTGAACTTACTGATAGCACATTGTAGTTGAACTTTATTGAAGAAATTGTACTTTCTTGATTCTTGTTGTTCTGAGTTTGTACTCATGGTTGAAATGCACTTATTGTAAGTCGCTTTGGATAAAAGCGTCAGCTAAATTAAATGTAATGTAATCTGAAGCCTTAGTGAGGGGGGTTAACCTATGAATTATTCATAGTGTGGACACAGTATTAGTCAATAGAAAAGCAGGAGATCTGGTCCTGATCCCACCTCCATGTTCTCAGGTAGTTGTGCAACATGACACAGTATAAAAGAACCAACAAACTGACTTCATCGTGGATGATTCAGACACAGACAGTGTTTTGGGAAATACGCTCTCAGCAGGGTAAGTGGGCTATTTTAAACTGAAAAAGTGAAAATATATGTTTTAAAATGTGCTTCACTTAAAAGTGATTAGTCAAATTCTTACTGTTTGACTTGAGTTAATATTTTACAAGCCATTTCAACTGCCAACTGGGATTAACTGGTAAAACCTTTAGGAAATAAAAGTGTACACATCAGCTGCATTATTCATATTATCATAGTTTTTTTTGTGTTTCAGTGTTTTTTATTTGGTTTCACTGGGGAACACTTTCAGCTGGACTTCAATAGTTTTTTCCCCCCTCTACTACTGTACAGTACATTTTACAAATTGCTTATATCTGCAGTACCCGTGCACATATAAGTAATATTCTTTTGGCCATTAAAGATGAATCTACTGTCCTTAAGTATGATTTTTAATTAATAAAAAAACTTAATTGAAAAAAACTACATTTATTTAATAACTTAAATTACTTTGCCGATTTACATTTAGAATAGAAAATACAATTAACTGTTAATTTATGATTATTTGATTATTTTTTTTAACTTCCTCTCTGCAGGATCACTGAAAGTATTGATGATAATGAGCCAAGACTCTTTATCTCCGCATAATAAGGAAAGGGTGGTTGCTTAGCACACACTGAACTGTGTCTTTCATTTGCCAAAACAAATAGAATAACACCCCAGGTAATCTGACTTCAAATGCACTTTAAACAAAACAAATGGCATATATATTAAAGTAACACTGGAGACATGTTCTGAGATGGTGACATTTTATTAAATGTGCATGCAGTATGTTCAAGGCCAAAGCTTTTTGAAAAAATTAGAGTAATTTTACTTTATGTCAGGGTATGATAAGTAGTAAAAACGTATTTTTAAGAATTGATTGTGCTTGCTGGGGCTGACTCTTATCAGTGTCTCAATTTTTTACACACACAATTTAAAAAAGTATACAGTTACATGTATCTACATTCTTCTGTGAGTACAGGGAATCTGGAAAAGGGAAACTGAGGAACAGCAGCAGTCAGCATGTCTTTTGATCCGGAGAAGGTATGTGTCTCTATTAATGTAAGAAAAAGGGAAATACAATTGTTACAGCAGCTCAGTAGTCATAAAGCCAAGAAAGAAAAGCGATTGAGTTATACATAAAAATCCGTTAGGGTAAAAAAACAAGACAAATCAAATGAATACATACTTTATCCTATATATACTATTACTGAAAGTCAACAATCTCTTTTCAAAGGACGACTTCTCTCAAATCAGATTAATTTTTTGTTAGGATTTGTTAAAATCCATGTATAATGAACTAATAAATCTAGCGCCATCTAGATATAAAGCAGATGTCTAGAAGTTTCCTTTTAAATCTGACTTCAGTGTCTGAAACTGACAGTGAACAATGTTTGCATTCTTTTCCACTCAATCAATTTGTTGCAGTTCAATCACTCTCATAAAAGGATCACATGCTTTATTGTTTTGAATATTGTCTTTTTAGTTACCCCCTCGACCAGAATTGTTGGATTTCCGCGGGGTCTCAATGACCCACTACTTCACAGACAACTGGGAGAACGTTCAAGACTTTCAGGCCAGGCCAGATGATATACTCATTGTAACATACTCCAAATCAGGTAATCTACATAAACATCCGGTGTAGATGACTTATAGCTGATGAAGAGTATTATGAAGAAACTTTAAAACTCAGCTCATGCTCATTAAAGAAAAATGTCTGTGTAAATTACGATACTTAGCTGTTTAGTTTCATATCAATGTGTATCAGTAACAACATTAATGCATTCAACGTAATATCTCCTTGTGCCTCTGTAATTGTAACACCATGAAATGGATCTCACTGAAGTGGAAGGTTTCACCGTAAATACTTAATTGTGCCACCATGATTGTAAACTATGTAATGGATTTCACTGTGACTGGACTGCGAACATGTGACTGACAAAATGGCGGCCGCCATTACAAGGTAATCACAATACACGTCGTCACCTGAGAGGCGGAGACTGGGATCACGTGCCAACAGTCGTGGACGCGCCTACGCACCCACTAGAAACCAACCAGAAGACGGCTCCGCCCATGTGCACACATCTGAAAGACCTCAGCTGAGACCAAACTTTGTATCACAACCTTTTAAAAACACACCTATTTTTAGACCCTTTCCTCAAAAAGTGCATACCCAAACTAAAAAGGGTGTATCTCTGCAACCACTAGGGCTATTTGAATAATTTTGGTTATAATAAAGGTACACATGTGAGATTTTGTTCAGGTGCGTAAATATTTGTCTATATGTCACTGGTTAAGAGTAAATGAAGAAACTTAATTTCTTTGACATTATGCAGCTCTAAGGTCCAACTGTAACCCAAATCATAACACAATATGTGAACATTCTCTCTGCAACGGTTGACTTAGATAAAGTGAAGCAGAACAAAGTTAGAGAGGGTTTAGAACAGAGAAAATTCAGGCGAGGTCTCCACAATTTGCATTGGGGCCCATTTGCGCACATCTGTGACATTTGAATGTTTTCATGTACCAAACCATATATTTGACTTGTATATTACTTATGGTGTTCAATACATCCAAATACAGCAGTTTATGGCTTTTTTTTTATAAAACAAGCTATGATTTACAGTTTTATATAACAATCGCTCAGTCTTCAGATTTTAAAAGGTTAAATACATCCATTTTATTATAACTACCTATCTACGATGTCCTTATTGCCCTCTGAAGATTCTGAACATAAACGTTTGTATAGAGGTGAGTAGTTGGAGTGATTTGATGTTCCTCTCTGTCTCTCTCTTCCTGTCTTTAAGGAACCACCTGGGTCTCCTGCATCCTTGACCTGCTGTATTTTAGTCATACAGGACGCCAGACCTCAGTCCCAATATTTAAAAGAGTGCCTTTCTTGGAGATCCTTCACCCAGCTTTAGGTTCAGGTATTTACCTCACTCTAGCTGTCAAGAAACTATTGAATCATTGTTCAGGTTCAATGCTTTGCTCACTCCATCTTCACCTCTTCACACAGGAAAAGACCTGGCGGACAACCTCCCCACCTCTCCTCGACTCATTAAAACTCACTATCCAGTCCAGTTCGTGCCAAAGTCCTTTTGGGAGCAAAACTGCAGGGTCAGTAGTTTGTGTGTTTTTTGCAGTCTATCAATGAACATGTAAGATTGCTGAAATAGACGAGTCACACTTGAGGCACGTCTTTGATTTGATACATCAGGCCTATTTATCAATGTATTGATTACAACAATGTTTATTTTAGAAACAATTACAAATTATGTTCATTGCTTTTGGAACATTTGGAACATTTCAGTTGGTTTGGTTCTTATTTTTCCCCAAACAGGAATCTTTTTACAGCCTTTTTAGTTTGCATTGTGGTAGGCAAAACACTGTTTCTGTCCTTGTTCAGGCAAAGATGGACTTTACATTTCAACACTGCACCTTTTTGCCATCTAAAAGTAAACAACAAACAAATGATTGTTTACTCTGATTTAAAAAATAAATCAAATTGACAAACACGTAGGTGTGCAACAATATATTATGTCTAATTTAAGTGTTTTCTCCTCCTGTAGATCGTCTACGTGGCCCGAAATCCCAAAGACACCGTGGTGTCTTATTTTCACTTTGGTTGCATGACCACACTTGAGCCAGAGCCCGGAGACTGGAGCGACTACATCCGCAGATTCATGGATGGAAAAAGTATGTGTGAAACACAATAACAATATGAGGTGCACAGATTTCCAATGAACGATACTGAGGTGCTTTAATGTTTCGTTCTTTGGCCTCAGTGGTGTATGGATCCTGGTACGACCATGTGAACGGCTGGTGGAAGAAGAAACAGACTTACTCGAACCTCCATTACATGTTCTACGAAGATCTGTCCGAGGTGACCTAGTTTTTATTGTGGGGCTCTTCCTATTCAGGCTACTTTGCTCCTCTACATGGTAATAATGCAACAATGATATCTGACTGTGTTTCCAGGATACTGGACGGGAAATAGACAAACTCTGCTGCTTCCTTGGTTTGTCTCGTTCAGACGAGGAGAAGAAAAGAGTGATGGAAGGAGTGCACTTTGATAACATGAAAAAGGACAAAATGGTCAACTACTCGGAAATCCCAATTTTCGATTTCAAAATGTCTCCTTTCATGAGAAAAGGTAACCTGATGAATAAATCAGAATCAGAATCAGAATCAGCTTTAATGGCCATGTAAATTTGCACATACATGGAATTTGACTCCGGTTTCACTTGCTCTTCGTACTTTTTTCACACACAATATACAAGATAAATATAAAAAGGACATTAAAGACAGTAGTAAAACAACAAAAAAGTGTAGATAGTGCAGATGAAGAGTCTGTTTAACTGTTCATTAGAGTAAATGTGTCTGACATGAAAAGACTAAACAGATTCTCTACCTTGAGCTAAAATACCAAAATGATTCTCTGTGGTTTACAGGGAAAGTTGGTGACTGGAAGAACCATTTCTCTGTGGCCCAGAGTGAACAGTTTGATGAAGACTACGAAAAAAAGATGACGGACGTCACTCTTCAGTTCCGCACTGAAATTTGATCAAGAATGGCTGTGAGTGTGTGGAGATGCGTCCAGGTGTGGCTCATTCCCGTGAGAAAATTGCCTATAATGGTATAGTCGAAGTTTGGAATACATATCACACAGACATAGTGTGTATGTTATTCACATAATCATGAACAAGGAAGTATAAAGATTGCAAAAGGCAAGTCAGGGCAGCCAGGAGGGGAGGTGGACGAGTTTGACCCGGGAGACTGGTATTCGTTCCCCATGTGAAACGAGAAGCCAACTCACGTAACTTCAGGAGTAGTATAATTGACTTAATCTAACTCAGAATTTCATGATATTTCCCTAAACCTCACTAAGTAGTTTTGTTGCCTAAACCTAACTAAATTGTATCCTGTGAAGATGGAAGTTTATTTTGAAAAGTCTGTATGCATGCATTCATCTTTATATTTCCATTAAAACAACAAGAGCTCATTCATATCGTTCCTTTTGTTTTTTCCGTGTGTGAGTTATATCGATATAGATATAGATAGACAAAAACATATTATGGAAATATATTTAGAGAATAGGGGGGATGGAAATTGCACTATATACACACACAATACAATGTAATGTACTTATTTACTTTCCAACACTATCAGTAAGCTTGTCCGTTCAATTTGTTTTTGAAAAGTGAAGCCAATGCTGAAGTGCCTTATGTATTCTCTCTAATGGCCACCAGGGGACGACTCCTCTGGTTGCAAAAATATTTCTGATTGTGTCTATGAAAAAAAGGACTACTTCCCTCAGGATTTATTCCCTCAGTAAACACAAGTTTATGGTCTCAATCGCTAGTTTCAAGTAATCTTCAATACACTATGATGTTCATTTTGTAAATGATGGTCCATTTAGACAAGGGGTGGGCAAACCTTTTGGCTCAGGGGTGTAGACTTGTAATAAGTTTATTTTGACTTGCACTGGTGAGTAAAGATTGTCTATGTGTAAAATGCAATGCATATGAGGGATATAATAATTAATAATTGATAAGGGATATTAATGAAGATGTATGAAACAGTCTGTTCAGTATTAAGGTTCTCTGTTAAAGTGAGGTGAACCATGCACGCCTGGATCTCCTATGTCCAAGTGTGTGACATATATATATATATATATATATATATATATATATATATATATATATATATATATATATATATATATATATTCACACACATATATCCCCGTCTGTGTGTCCCTTTACTGGTGTGTCCATGAAACAGCATTCCTTAGAGCAGGGGTCACTAACAGGCGGACCGCGGTCCGGGTCCGGACCCAGACGCCGTTGTTTCTGGACCCTGGACCGAAAACCAATTATTATTACCGAATTATTAACTGTTGATGGATCGCGAACTATTTTACCGGCGAAACTTTTCCTGCCTTTGCGACCTCTCGGTCCAGGAAACACACCAACCAATCACACGCCTTGTAAATCCTCTCACTTCATCCTACTCGACCAATCGCATGTGTGTATTCCGTTAAGCCCCGCCCTCGACTCAAATGAGATCTTCACACACGGGAGGAGAGAGACCCGGTAGTTGGAAAAAGTCCGTCGTGAGTCAGAAGTTATTTCACTTGGTGTTCCAAAAAGATAAATGTAGACATCTTAACCAGAGCCTTTAACCAGGAATGGACAGACTGTTATATGTGTATTATTCCCACAACCAGTTCAAGAGCAGCATGTCTCATGTTCAGCGATATTTAAAGCAGTGATGTGAAGCGCCACCACGAGACAAAGCACACATCTTTAGAGCAAACGGACCGACTCACATCCGAAATAAACCTAAGAGCCCAATATGATCAGAACCCTAACACATGAACTAATATGATCAGAACCCTAACACATGAATGAATATCATCAGAACCCTAACACATGAATGAATATCATCAGAACCCTAACACATGAATTAATATCATCAGAACCCTAACACATGAATTAATATCATCAGAACCCTAACACATGAATGAATATGATCAGAACCCTAACACATGAATGAATATCATCAGAACCCTAACACATGAATGAATATCATCAGAACCCTAACACATGAATTAATATCATCAGAACCCTAACACATGAATTAATATCATCAGAACCCTAACACATGAATGAATATGATCAGAACCCTAACACATGAATGAATATCATCAGAACCCTAACACATGAATGAATATGATCAGAACCCTAACACATGAACTAACTGACCAACAATGAGGTTAAGAGAGAGGAGAAATGAGCTGAAACAAGTGGTATAATAACCAGGTGAAGTCTCTGAACACACATTTCTCTTTTTAGATGACAATAATATAGTATCTTGGCTCTTTTGATTGACATCACTTGACGCCCGAATAAACTGAATTTGAAGCTGCATGACAATTATTAAATTATTTTTTGTAAAATAATAAATTAATTTATTCATTTAATTTATATAGTCACATTTTTCAAAAGCTTTCTGTTTTAAATCCAGCCTTTATTTTACTTGAAATAAAAGATGATGTATGTATTATTAGAGTATGTATTATTTATAATTATTCCAGTTAAATTGGAAATCTGTAATAATAAATATTGTTTAGATGTTATCCAATTGAACTTTCTTTATTTAATTTGACAGTCAGTTGACTACATACATACGTTAATACAACTGTTGGCTACTTCAATACATATGGCACAAAATCATAGAGCACACATTTGACATTATTATGATGTTCCGGACCTTTGCATGAGGAAATTCTCTCGAACTGGACCTCGTATAATTTTAGTTGAATATCCCTGCCTTAGAGCGTCCTCTCTGTCTCCCTGTGTTGTGATTTATTAGTGGACAGAATCTAGAGAGAGACCAGGACCAGAATGGAGGGGGGCCAGCAGAGCCCAGACTGCCAGAGCAAAACCAGGAGACCAGCAGCAGGCACGTCCTCTGGAGGTGTTCAGGTCAGTATTATATTAACTCCTCAGTGACGTTTCTTCTTCACGGACTCGAGCGGAAGCGAGTTTTCGCTCCGTTAGCTAACCAGCTAGTTAGCCTCTGCTAGCTAACTGCTAGCTTAGCAGAGCAGAAGCTGACAAGTTCTTCTGTGTCGCTGCGTCACAGAATACTACGTTTGTTGAGTATTAATATCTGTGTTCTCCTGAAGGCAAATAACTAAATCAGTACTTCAATCATTTGAAGTACAAGTTACTTTACTAGAGTATTTACATGTCATCCGTACTTATAGTACTTTTTACTGTACTAGTACACCTCAGGTACATATAGTACTTTTCAGAGATACTTACAGCATCTCTTTTTTTTTGCATTGGGAGGGGCTTAACACTGCCGCACACAGGTACTGCGCTTTTAAATGGACATTTTCATTTTAAATCTCTACCAGACGGCGTAGTTGATAAAAGCAAAGCTATTTGTAACCACTGCAAACTGGAATTATCTTATCACCGGAGTACTACGAGCCTGAAGTACCCTAAAGGCGTTACACAGCATTGATGCAGCCAACTAGCCTCCTTATTCTGCGTTCACACCAAAAGAGTTGTGAATTATTCGCGCGAGTAGATTACATGCAAAGTCAATGCACAGACACGAATGAGGCGAAAAAGCGTTGCAAAAAATTAGCTTTTTTGCAACGCTTTTTCGCGTGACGCAGAGTTGCGAAAAGCCAATCAGCGTTGAGATGCTCTGCCCGGCATCACTGCCGTCCTGCCGTTGCTGAATTCAACGGTCTGCTGGAAGTAGCGCTGGAAGCAGCACTTGTTCAGACACAGGTCGGAGCTGTGTGTGCCCACGGATAATATTATGAACCCAGACACGATTTGCATGTAATCTGGTCGTGCGTCAAATTCGCGCCGCGTCCGGTGTGAACACGGCATTACTACTGATCATGGACAAAAGAAGGAGTGGCTTGTCCCTCACAGGGACCCTTACTACTGAACATGACAAAAGAAGGAGTGGCTTGTCCCTCACAGGGACCCTTACTACTGAACAGACTGTTTATGTTGTTCCCTGATAAAAGACAAATGTTTCTTCTTCAGCATGATATTAAGCTGTTTTACATTAGAATAAAATAGTCTATAACATCTGAAAATAAATACAATATTTAATTGAAGGACCAGTCATATAGAAGCATTAAAAAAATAAAATACATCATTTTTTTTTTTCTATCATATATTTTGGATTTATATATTGTTGTTAACTTGCTGTTGCTCCAGAGTGCCTGTTATATTGTTCTGATAACATTACTTTAAAATAAAAGCGCGCAATACACAAGTTTTTACTTCATTATTGAATTTGGAGCATAATGCAATTAATCGCGTTTAATCTCAGAAAAATTATGTGATTAATCAGTTAATTTTTTTCAACTTTGCCCAGCACTAATATATATATATATATATATATATATATATATATATATATATATAGCCCTGGGGGTTAATAATAATAATAATTATTATTATTTTCTTGCTTCATTTTTCCTCACCAGTGAGCATTGGTGAGCAGACCAGGTGGGGGCGGGGGTAGAGGAAAACACGGGTGTGATTGGACCCGTGCGAATGAGTAGTTGCTGAACCGCTGCCGAGGAAGGAAGGACGCCGCTGTTGCAGACTGAGGACTGCAGGTGTGTGAGGAGCACTTCGATGGCGACGTTTGCTACGAGGAGTTGCTACAAAACTGTGAGTTGACTGTGCTGGTTCCTGCTCGGCTGTGGCACGATTCTCCTCCCCTTAGACAAGTTAGAGCCAATTAAATGTTACATGTTCGTATTAAAGAGCCGAACTTCCGGCTGTTCGGGGTGTTGTTTTGGACTGTCAATGTAACTTAGATTTAATATATATATATTATCTACAGCTGATATTGTGTCCGCATCATGTGACCGCATCACGTGACTCGTGGGTCCTGCAGCAGCTGCTTCAGTAGCATTCACAGAAGTGTGTGATTCAACAAAATCATTTAAAAAACAAACAAATGAAAATGACCTGGACAGAAATGATGGAACCCGTAACTTAATATTTGTTGCATAACCTTTTGAAGCGATCAAGCGGTTTGTGTAACTGTAAGAAGAAATATATTTTTACTATTGATTAATACTGTATTTCATGTTAGCTTTAGAATCATTAGTAAGACTTCATTTGTTAGTTATATTATTAATGAATGCAGTGATGTCTT
The DNA here is from genome assembly GCA_038501785.1 of Myoxocephalus aenaeus. NCBI lineage: Eukaryota > Metazoa > Chordata > Actinopteri > Perciformes > Cottidae > Myoxocephalus > Myoxocephalus aenaeus. The sequence goes on from JBAMJR010000086.1 coordinate 898,670, forward strand.
ACATCACTGCATTCATTACATGCTTACAGACACATCCTTGGCTGATCATCTGATAGAGACAGGAGACTGAAATATCAGTATGTCTCTAGTTTAAGAAAGGTATGTCTTGAAGCCTTGTGACTTTGGCCCTGACAAGCCAATCTAGCGAAAGACATGCAATGACTCATGATGGAGATATGAAGACATCATGTGGCCTTCTGTCTATTGATATTTAAGAAGGTAGCCCTTCGGTTATTCTTTTAGCAGTCCAGGATACTCAATTTACATGTTGTGTTTCTGACTCTGTTCCTTCTTCGAAGAATAAATGTTCCTGATCAATGATTTTACCTCAAGTAAGAATGTTTCTATCAGTAACCCAGGGAGACCTCAGCACCTGTCCACAGGTGTTGAGCAAACTGCTCCAGCGGTCTCAAGTGTGAATGTTCTCCAGACTGCATGTTTCAGCTCCTTCCACAGAAGTTCAGTGTGGTCCAGGTTCAGTGTGGTCCAGGTTTAGTGTGGTCCATGTGGTCCAGGTTCAGTGTGGTCCAGGTTTAGTGTGGTCCATGTGGTCCAGGTTCAGTGTGGTCCAGGTTTAGTGTGGTCCATGTGGTCCAGGTTCAGTGTGGTCCAGGTTTAGTGTGGTCCATGTGGTCCAGGTTCAGTGTGGTCCAGGTTTAGTGTGGTCCATGTGGTCCAGGTTCAGTGTGGTCCATGTGGTCCAGGTTCAGTGTGGTCCATGTGGTCCAGGTTCAGTGTGGTTGTTGAGACAAAATGGTGGAACTCTCAAATTTTGCAATTTTTCAAGTTCATTTCAGTTCCTCATCAGATCAGCTCACTTGACATTGCCTAAAAAGTCCCAGAATGCACCACCAGCAGGCCAGGCAGGCTGCTCATTACTTTAAGTTGGAACACCTGCGAATGGAAGGTCTCCCTCAGCAAACATTTCAGCAGAAATGAAGTGTAGTCCAGTAAAGCAGCAGTTTGTAGAATCCAACCGTTTCTGAGTTCTGAGAAAAAAAATTGCCTTGGCAATAAAAAAAGTATCGGTTCAGGCACAATTTAGGCACCGGTATCGTTTTAAAAGTATCGGTTTAGCACCGTATCGGAAAAAACCCACACGATACCCATCCCTACTTAACAGTGAGTACTATAATAGTACATGTTTCCCTCCTGACCTCCAGGGGGCGACATTCTCTCTCTTTACACAAAAACAAAAAATACATACATACATACATGTATATGTGTGTGTGTGTGTGTGTGTGTGTGTGTGTGTGTGTGTGTGTGTCCCAACTCGGCGACAAAATCGCAGAAGTCATAGTTGCGTTAGCCAAGCAGCTCCGCCCGTCACCACCGTCGCTGAATCAAACTGCTGCTGGTCTTCCTGAAGTAGCGCTGGTAGCGGCTTCATTCAGACACTGTTATGGGACTACGGATAATATTATGAACCCAGACACGATGGAGTTTGATGTTCCGACGTAGGTGGAATTTACACAACAAGTATAAAGCAGAACTAGTGGTTATTTCCATGGTGGATGGCGGAAACAGTATCCGTTTTACGGAGAGAAGCCAGACTCAGTTCCTGGAGGAGTCGGTGAAATTCACCGAGCTGTGTGCGGCTACGGATGGTGTTATGAACCCAAACACGAGGGTGTGTCATGTTCCGACATGTTTGGGACTTCCACAACAAGTATAAAGCAGAACTAGTGGTTATTTATTCCATAGTCGATAGCGGAAAAGATAACTCTTTTTCACGGAGAGAAGCTACGGTGATAAGCCACGCCCCTTTGTTGCGGCGCGATTTGTCTTTGTCGCGTTTGATGTGAACACCCTCTTTTCACTCGCGTGAGTAAACTGAAGCGGTAAGCGCGACACGAAAAACCGTATCGCGTTTGGTGTGAACGCAGCGTTTGAGCGTCCTCTCTGTCTCCCTGTGTTGTGATTTATTAGTGGACCGAATCCAGAGTGAGTCCAGAGACCAGGACCAACATGGAGGAGGACCAGCAGAATCCGGACCGCCGGAGCAAAACCAGGAGACCAGCAGCAGTGTCCCCTGGAGGACGTGAATAACACACACACACACTCTTCCTCGGCAGCGGTTCAGCAACTACTCATTCGCACGGGTCCAATCACACCCGTGTTTTCCTCTCCCCTCGCGCTCTCTCCTTCCTTCTTTTCTCTCCTAAACCCCGCCCCCACCTGGTCCGCTCACCAATGCTCACTGGTGAGGAAAAATGACTGCGTCAAATTGCCAATCAAAGCAAGAAAATAATAATTAATGTTATTATTAACCCCCAGGGATATATATATATATATATATATATATATATATATATATTTTTTATTTTTTTATTTTGCAGTGGCGAGCCGTGCGTTTTCGACCTAGGCCGTCAGTGCCGTGTGTCCACATCAGGTGTGGACTGAAAAAAAAAAAAAATTACTGTCAGACCCGATTACGGGCATGGAGGTAGGTCACACAGGGTGTGTGGACCGCCCTACGGAGCTATTTTAACCACGAGGGGAAAAAAGGTGCTTTATTATCGGTTACTTTCATTTTTTTAACCATAGACCTGTTCTCACAAGGGTTATGATATTGTAGCAATTTAAATGCAGTTAAACAACCATGTGGTTGCGGAGATAATTAAGGTGGCGCTTTTAAAAACTTTTTTTTGTTGTCAGAAAATGAGGCACTTGGGGCTCAGCGGACACTCTGTGGAGCAAGCCTCCAACCTCGCCATTGCTGCGTAATTAACGGACAATGCATGTTGTCCAAATCAACAACCAGTCACATTTAGTTACAACAAAACAAAACCATCCAAGAAAACCGTGGCACTGAAACACTGCGCACACACAAGACATCTCCAGCAGCTGCTGGCACCTTGGCGCGGCCCCAGCCCCAGCTCGACCAGCAGCAACAACAGCGCTGTGGCTTGTTTATGATTAAATACGACTGCAGATGTAAAAAAACAGTAACACAACCAGCAGTTAACTCACCAGATGCCCGTAACCCTCTGTGCGAAAGTAAGCCAGTTTCATCTAGGTTCTAGCTTATTATTCTTTTTTTAATGCGAATGGCATCCAACAAAAGGTGCATTACCGCCACCTACTGCCACTGCACCACTGATCAATCACAGCGCACGTTAATAGTCACGCTGGTCCCTGTGGCAAAACACAATTCCATAATGCTAGAAGGCCTCTCAATGTAGTTTTAGCCGCTCTCTATTCCATAGAGAAACAGAGGTGAAATGTGATTGGATGAGCGCTCTTAACAGATCCTTAACGAGCAGCCACGCAGCAGGCTGAAGGCAGAGGAAGCTGTGCAATGAGAAAATAAGCTAATAGGGAACAATTATTATAATACATGTAGTGTATTTGTGAAAAGAAAAAATATATGTAAAGTAGCTATAACTTTTAATTATAAAAAAAACGTTTTTAATTATAACATAGCTTTAACTTTGTGATCCTGTTTAGGCCAGCAGAGAAGGATTAGCAGGCCCTGAACAAGCTGCTGGAACAGAACAAGCAGAACAAGCAGCTGGAACAGAACAAGCAGAATAAGAAGCTGGAACAGAACAAGCAGCTGGAACAAAACAAGCAGCTGGAACATGCCGCTGTGGCTCAGAGCCAGCTGGGACTCCCCCACGCTTCTGAACTTGACTTCTTGACACTCAGGACTAGTGGCAAGCCGATCACGCTCAGGACCAGAAGGCACCCGGCTCCATTGACACCTTACAGCCTCTCGTTATTTAAATGGATACAAGATATCGTGCTCAAACATATTAAAGAAACAGTATGACAGGTTATACATGTTACATAGATCACATGTGAGAGTAAAACCTTCAAGTATAGATACTCTTTCTCAAGGTGGATGGTGGCCTCCGTCAGGTGGTTGTAGCCCGAGACCTGAGCTCCTGACGCTTAAGAAAAAAAAGAAAAAAAAACAGAATGCATTCCTCTCAACAATTCTTTGAACAAGAAATGAACATGCTGAGACTCCGGAGTCCAACTGATTCCTCTGCTCTGAACACCGTCTTATAAAGCTCCACCTTTTATTTTAAACTCCTCCTCGGTTGCCCTGGAAACAATGGTGCCATATTTTAGGTTTCATTTGCCTAATGGTGTCATGGAAATAGCCAGGTTTCTCCTTTTTGGCAACTTTTTTCTCCAAGTTTTACATTGAATCCAAAAGGTTATATGTTAAATCACTTCAATCATTTAACACAACTTCTGATTTCCACCAAGAACAGAAAGGCGCTATACAAGTACAAGAACCTGGTGGTTCGATCCTCTTCGTAAGTCTCTCATTTAAGGATCCTGGGTTGAGTATGAACACCGGATTGTTTTTCAATTTGCGGACACACAGAAGCAGCTCGTGGGCTGGAATCCCAAAACTGTTCAAACTGATGCCGTGTGAACGCGTTGGTGGCGTCTAAGCTTTGCACTTTGGTAAAATGCTTTCTCACATTGGTCACAGCTGAAAGATTTCACTCCTGTGTGAATAAGTTGGTGATATTTAAGGGAGTAACTGTGAGCAAACATTTTCCCACATTGATCACACCAGTAAGGTTTCTCTCCAGTGTGAAGACGTCTGTGAGATTCCATGTTTCCTTTGTTGGTAAACACTTTGTCACATTGGTCACAGCTGTATGGTTTCTCTCCAGTGTGAATGCGTTGGTGAGTATCCAGGTTTCCTTTTTTGGTAAACACTTTGTCACATTGGTCACAGCTGTACGGTTTCTCTCCAGTGTGAATGCGTTGGTGAGTATCCAGGTTTCCTTTTTTGGTAAACACTTTGTCACATTGGTCACAGCTGTACGGTTTCTCTCCAGTGTGAATGCGTTGGTGAGTATCCAGGTTTCCTTTTTTGGTAAACACTTTGTCACATTGGTCACAGCTGTACGGTTTCTCTCCAGTGTGACTGCGTTGGTGAGATTTAAGGTGGCTACTGTGAGCAAAAGTGTTCCCACATTGATCACACCAGTAAGGTTTCTCTCCAGTGTGAATGCGTTGGTGAGTTTTAAGGTGGCTACTGTGAGCAAAAGTGTTCCCACATTGATCACACCAGTAAGGTTTCTCTCCAGTGTGAATGCGTTGGTGAGTTTTAAGGTGGCTACTTTGAGCAAAAGTGTTCCCACATTGATCACACCAGTAAGGTTTCTCTCCAGTGTGAAGACATCTGTGAGATTCCATGTTTCCTTTGTTGGTAAACACTTTGTCACATTGGTCACAGCTGTATGGTTTCTCTCCAGTGTGAATGCGTTGGTGAGTATCCAGGTTTCCTTTGTTGGTAAACACTTTGTCACATTGGTCACAGCTGTACGGTTTCTCTCCAGTGTGACTGCGTTGGTGAGATTTAAGGGTGTTACTATGAGCAAAAGTGTTCCCACATTGATCACACCAGCAAGGTTTCTCTCCAGTGTGAATGCGTTGGTGGCTTTTGAAGGTTTTCTCCAGTCGGAAAGCTGTCCGTTCTTCCATCGATCCAGCCGCGCGCAGAGCAATCTACCGAGGTCTAAATAGCCAACGTCCAACGGGTCAAAAATAGAAAGAGAATAACTCTTAGTGTTGCTGTTGGTCCTTTATGTGTTAAATGATACATGTTGTTTTGGTGAAACTACCCAACCCACATTAAAACCAGGTTTCTCTCACGGAGGCCTCCTCCGAGGCAGGCAGGTGAGGCGGTGGAATTACAGAACAATATCTGTAATATATTAAATAGAAATTTAAACACAGTTCAGTCAATTTGTGAATGGTTAACTAACAAAGTTAATTAGGTTATTCTGTGATAGATTTAATATATATATATATATATATATATATATATATATATATATATATATATGTGTATGTGTGTGTGTGTATATATATATATATATATATATATATATAAGCAGCAACTAAGACTAGGACTAATATATCAATTAAGGTACTTGTTTCTTGAAGCTGTTTATGAACAATTGGATGCGTCTGTGTCCCTCAGGAATGTAGTAGCTTGTAAAACAGGAAAGGTGGGGTCATAACACATGGTAGACTCAGCTTTAACGGTTTGAGGTTCAAGAGTGTTCTGCTCCGAGTTTGTCCACGAGCTAAATTGAGAGTTTAAGCACTTAATGCCCTCTGGGTCGTGAGAGCAGTCTCTGAAAGAAGATTATTATTGAAGATTTTGTGATTGTTGTATTTTAACATTTCAGTTTTATCATCTTTTGATTTACAACATCTACTACATCAGCGACCCGTCCTGAAACACGGACGGACCCCGTCTCCTTCAACTGCTTTGTGAGTGGGCCTTTTTTTGTCGTGTCATCACTTCAAATTTATACAACCGTGTTTTTGATTACATTATTTACAAGAAAACACTGTAAAAATATGCAAAGTACTAAAAGTAAAAGTATACGCATTAGCAGAATTAACCATTTAAAAAAATACATATTTACAGTTGTCCTTTATCACTGGATTATAATTACTGATGCATTAATGTGTTCATTTGAATATTGCAGCTGGTAAAGGTGGCGCTCATTTTACCTACTTTAAATCCTTATATACTAATTAAAAATACTTTGCACTATTCATTGTTATACCAACGTAATAAATGTATTGTTGAATTCGGAACAAGTCTCTCCTGATTGAAATGGAGTTACCTCAAAAAAAAATGTAAGTACATACTTCAGTAAACAACGTTCTTCAGAGATCCAACCTCTTAACTTTGTTCTCAAAGTTCACCAGACTGATGCATTTTACTTCCACACGGAGAAGAAGAATTTATTTTGGGGGAGGTGTTCCAGTTCTGATGTGAGGATCAAAGGTCAGAGGATGTTTTATGTGTACATACAGTATGGTAAAGCCCTCTGAGGATAATATGAGTTGTGATTTTAGGCTCTACGTAATAAATTTAACTACAAAGAGACGACGACAGAGTTCAACAACAATGTATTAAATGGTTTATTTGATAAGGGGACAGTGCACATTCATAAAAACATTTCTGTAAATGCTCCAGAGTTAGCCAAGAGGCTATTTTTCATCTGCCCGAACGTCCTGTATGTAATGAGCCAAGGCCAATGAGTCTGAGTTTAAAAAAAGTATTAATCATCAATACGTTCTGTGCCTCTGACATGGATGATGTTTAGTGTCTAACTTGTCTCTATCTAGTTTCTAGTCCATTCTATTTAAACATGGTTATCCCTCATTTTATTTGCTTTGTGTGTGTTGAATGTGTGAGCCTCTGTGTTGTCTTGTTCGTACTTGACTGTCTCCTGAATGAGGATCCTATGTATTTTAATAGTCTCACTCATTCGTTGTTTGTCCGTTCGTTTGTTTATAACCTTGTATATTTAATCTTATTGTTCCAACATAAACACTCATTAGTATGCAATTCATAAACACAGTTATAAATGTTTTATTCTGATTAATAAGCTGATGACAAAGGTTTTAGAGGGCAGCCCATGGTCATAAGACAGGCAAGGGACGGTGTGTTCTTTAAACAGAGATACCAACCCATCTTATGACCCTGGATTCCAATTCAGGGTCATAAAAAAGAATCTCTCTTGTTAGCGGTCTTTTTCATGTCATCAAACTGCCCTCTGCGTGTAATCATTTCCCTCTCCTCAGACCTCCTAATCCAAACTAAGTGGTTTTTGTTCCTAACGTTAAATTGTTTCTGTGGTGGCAGCACGTCTTTTCACACATTATGTGCCACCACCACGTAATTAGCTTGTGACCATGGGTGCAGACCAATCTATGCAAAGGCATCATGCAAGACAGCCAAGGTACAGTGTGTTCTTTAAACAGAGATACCAACCCGTCTTACAACCCTGATAATAATAAAGCTTACTTATACGACACATATCAAAACCATTAGTAATGTATTTCACAGGCAGACATGACCGGCGTTGACCACAGTTTTTTGTCAACGCCCCCTGCTGCTGCTGCCTGCTCTCGTCTGGATTCCAGGCGAGGCGCAGCTCTTTCGAACGAGCCTATTAACTACCTGCATGTTGAGTTCAGGGCTTTTTGGGATAGATGCAGACAGCTAACTCTGCTTGCAGTCTGTTGACCACTGAAACTGAAAAGACCTCAGCTGAGACCATGCTTTGTATCACAACTTATTCTTTACTTAAATAAATCTGTTTTATTATAACTACTTATCTACGACGTACTTATTGTCCATCTGAAGATTTTTGAACATGACAGAGGTCATGGTTGTTTCACATATTAGAAAAGGGACAAAGCTATCAGCCTCTGGTTTGTGGCACATTCAAACACAAAATTAGCCAAGCAACATGGAAAATAAGACAGATAACTTTAATTCAAAACACTGGTACCAAGAGTTAATTCTCCTGAATGTATGTACAAGAGCATGTGTTTCTTAAGTAAGACATGGTATTGATAGTAAAAGGTGTAAAAAGGTTTCACCTCGTCTTCATCTCTCTCAGCAGGATGCCAAGTCATCTTAGTAAAATGTATGTGTCTGTCAAAGCTGCAGTGTTAAGAGCCTATGAGTTAGTGCCTGAGTCATACCGCCAAAGGTTTAGGTCTTGGGAGAAGTCTGGGAGGCAGACGTACGTGGAGTTTGCCAGGGAGTTAACAACTCACTTCAGTCGTTGGTGTACTTCACTGCGGGTTCATTCGTTTGATGCTTTGTCTGATTTGATAGTTCTGGAGCAGTTTAAAGATACTGTTCCTCGTCACATCGCTACATATCTAAGTGAACGTAAAGTCAAGACAGCGGCAGAGGCTGCCATTCTGGCAGATGAGTATGAGTTGATGCACTGTGCGGACCGCGAGGGCAGGCCTCGGGACGATGCTCTGTACAGAGGAAACAATGGTCATTTTTTACCCATAGGGAAACGGTGGGAGGAAGGAGTTGGTCCTCGGCAGGGTAGACTGGAAAGGACCGTACGTGGTCAGTTGCCGGTTGAGGCTAGTGGCCAAAGTCATTACTGTAAGAGCAGGGGGCATTGAAAGGCGGAATGCCCTGTTAGGACAAGTTCCAACAGTGGGAATGTTAAACCTTCCGTACTGGCTGTTCCGGTCCGAACGGTCTGTCATATCGTTCTTCCATGTGTGTTTCCTTCCTGTGAGCAGGTTGTACCTGGAGAGGATTGCAGCTTAGAAGAGTCTGGTTTCTCAGGTTTTGTGTCTGCTGGCCATGTGTCACTGCCTGGGAGTGATATCAGGGTACCGGTAAAGATACTGAGAGATACAGGGGCATTTAATTCATTCATTGTGAGTTCTGTGCTGCCTTTTTCTCAGGAAACTAACACCAGGGAGTACATTCTAATGCGGGGAATGAGTTTAAATATACTGCCTGTCCCATTGCATAAGCTAGGGCTTGACTGTGGTTTGGTTCAGGGGGAGGTGGCCATGGGTGTACGGCCTGCATTGCCAATTAGAGGGGTGGATATCATTCTAGGAAACTATCTGGCTGGTAACCGTGTATGGGCTGACGGTCCGCCACCTCCTATAGTGACATCTTTTCCCTCAGTTTCAAAGATACCTGATGAGAATGCGCCGTCGTTCCCTGGTGTTTTTACAGCTTGCGCAGTTACCCGGGCTATGTGCCGTGGAGAGGCAGAACCTGAGGTTGAGCAGACTATCACAGATGAGAGTTTGGCTTTCTCTGGGTACACACCCAACTCTCTTTTGTCTGTTTCCCGCAGCGACTTGGCGGTTGAGCAGCAGGCTGATCCTGCGCTTAGAGAGCTGTTCGACCGAAGAGTGCTGCAAAGGGTTATCTGCTGCAAGATGGTTTGTTGGTGAGAAAATGGATGCCGCACGGAGAGAACTTCGTGGGTAACCCGTTTTTTCAGGTTGTGGTTCCATCCAAATTCCGGGAAGAGGTGCTGAGGACGTCGCACGATCAATCTGGGCATTTGGGGGTTTGATAGACGTACTACTATGTTCTCAGGTATTTTTTTTTGGCCTCGAATGAAGAGGGATGTGTCTTGTTATATCAAAACATGTCATACATGTCAGATAATGGGTAAGCCTAACCAGACCATCAAGCCGGCTCCACTGGCTCCAATTCCCGCAGTTGCCCAGCCAATAGCATCTAATCATTGATTCCGACCTTGTTTGGGGGACTTATGATCAATTTTGGGATGAGCTATGATTCATAACGATAAAATATTTTAAAATTATTATTAAACCACATGTAGCTTATTACACAATGGTTAGTGTATTATTTCAGTTTACATTGTTCAAATAGACCTTGTGGTTGATGAGCTAGACCTGTTTTAGTATGGGTATGACCACTTTTTCATTTTTGGAAAAAAGGGCCGGTTCTTAAAAGGTTTTAAACGTGCTCCTTATTAATTCAGATTTGAGTATTGACTTGTTGTAAGATTGTATTCTTTTTTTTTGTTGTAAATTATGTTTATTCTCAAAAGCATTTTGAATTCCCCCAACACAGAACAAATCGCACTCCCTCTATTGTCAAAAAACACATTACAGTATTAGTAACTCAAATATACAGAACCAGTGGCGGCCGGCCAATAGAGGGCCGCGGGGCCTGGCCCCACCCACCTTGAGCCAGAAAAAAAAAAAAAAACATTATTTATAATTTTAATTATTAAAAAAATATAAAAATATAAATAACTTATACTAATTGTCAATATTTATGTGTTTGAGCTATGGAATGTACCCAGTAATATTTGTAAAATAGGATATCTGCGCTAAATATCTGCTTTTCCTGCTCGTCCTCTCTGCTCTGAGCTGCTCATGCACTTCTCTGCTGGTCTCTAATGCTCGTGCACATGCCGGGGCCCCGAAGCATTTGGCCCAAGAAAGTCGGGTCTAATACGCAGTTTAGCCAATCACTGACTAAAGATATAAATGATGGACATATCATTTATCCAATCCGCGCCCTAAGAAGGCCTTCTGCGGGGCCAGGGTGCGCTCACAGCTAGTCTCGTTCTCATCTCGCGTGTTCTCGTTCTCTTCGCTTGTATTCTCTTTCTAACGTTAGCTAGCGGGCTAACATTAGCCCGCTAGCACTGCTACACAAAGAGAAAACGGTTGTTTAGTTACAGACGGAACAACATCATCCCAAATGTGGACATGCTATTCAACCAGCTGCAGAAGAGGAACATCGACCCTGCTTCATTAAAGGACGTGTCCAGAGGTTCACAGACAGCGTTAAAAAATCACATAACTATACTGTAACGGACTGAGTGACATGTCATGTTAACCTGTTATGTTTAAAGTGTTATTGTGTTTACAGGAAGAAGTTGTTCGAGATAAGATTACTGTTTATTGTAATTACTGGGTTCAGGAGGTCAGTGAATGTCTCATGAGCTGTGTAGCTTGTAGCTTGTCTACCTGAGCTACCTGTGATCGGCAGAGCGAGTGAGGTGGGATGTTGTTGTTGTTGTGGAGCCCGTGGAGAGGAGGCTATGACCGGGAGCAGAGTGAAGCATGTGACGAGGTTTTGACTGTTGTTCTGGCGTAGGCTACGGCCCACAGTAGCCTGTTCTGTTGTTACCGAATAAACACACAATAAGCAAGCTAACGTCTCGTAGCTTTCCTGACCCAGGGTCGTATTTACATGTGATAGGAACCATCTTTACGTCCTATGTTTGGGTTGGGACACTTTTAGTTGTGACAAGCTCCTGAAAACATTTGCCGCGGTAGAAGTTTTTACTCTGCTAAAAGCTAGTTTAAAAGATATAAGTTAAAGTGACAACAAAGTGTTGATTTGTCGAAGTATATTGTTATCCAAGTGGACCATCTCCCTCTCAGTTGTGTGCAGCAGCGAGGTCTGTTGTCTATGTTAATGATTCGTCGCGCATATTTACGTGCAAACAGTTTACTGTGTAACGTGAACGCCAACTTGTTTTGTATGTTGAAATGTAATTAAACAGTTGGACGGTGGATTGATGACGGTGGTGTTGAAGAACCAAGGTGTCGTGTATTTCTTGGAGGGAGGGATAAGTTGCTCACGTCCAACAGTCTGTAAAAGCCTACATGGGCCTAGTCATCAAAGTGAATGATTATGATAGAAAACATCACAATGATATTTGTTTAAATATTTTAAAAGGAAAAAAGGTAGTTAATAACATGCTTATTCAGGTGTCCACCAAGTCAATGTCTAGAAGAGGCCTAGTTGTTTTTGAAGATGGCAAGTTGGCAACTATTCAATAACATAGTGGCCTGTTTTCTGAAAGGGAGGACACGCTGGTAACTGACCGCCTGATACATTCTGATGATGTAGTTATAATTTCCCATCATCTAAAGTTATTTGTAAGATTTTACATACATTGTATTGTAGAAATACTTGACTTGGACATAAGTGTTCAATCAGAATCACTTTCATCAAAATAGCTTTATTGATAATGTAAGTTGATTTATCTTTTACAGGTATGTGATGCCATCCTGATGAAGCCAAGGAGCGGTTCTCCTCTTCACAGAGACTGTCAGTCTTCTCAGGATCCTCATCACCATGACAACAGCTGAATCCAGAGGTGTTTCTGTACTTTGAAGAGGATCAAGACCTTCCTGAGAAACACCATGACACAGGATGGCCTTAATGCTCTGGCTAGGCTCTCCATGGAGAAGAAACTTGTCAGGAACATGCCCGACTTCAACAAGAAGGTCATTGAGAGGTTTGCCACTCAGAAGGACAGAAGAGCAAAGTTTCTTTACAAATAATCTGTCTCAAAATGTGTTTTTGATACCTTTTTTTGCATTGAATCATACTAGGATGTTTGCTGAAATTGATTGGCTGGCCCCACCCAAAAAAAAATCCACCAGCCGCCACTGTACAGAACGTAAGAAAGTATGGTGTAGGAGGGTATTACAGGCAGACAGAAACAAGTAATGAGTTTTTAGAAATTGGAAATTATTAAGATTGTATTCTTGAACAAAGAAATAAACGGCGGCCCAAATCCTGTCTTCCTTTTCGTTTGGCACAACAATAGTATCGGTCATTCCTCCTGTCTCAGTAAAAATACAGAAAATGTATTTTTCCTAATCCAAATTAAGTGCGTTTGTTGTTTAAACCTAACGTTAAATTGTTTCTGTGGTGGCAGCACGTCTTTTTACACATGACGTGCCGCCACCACGTAATTAGCTGTTGAAAGGGACACGAGCCTATCAGTCTCTGGTTTGTGCCACATTAAAACACAAAATTAGCCAAGCCACATGTGAAGATTTTAAGAGAGCTGTGTTTGTCTTTTACAGTTTCTGAATGTCAGCAGTTTGTTAGGATTTGGCCTTTGGCACACAAGACAGGAAGAGGAAACGACCGATTAAATCCAAAAGGTGTGTCAGGGGCTGCCGAATCATTAACCACGACAGACGATGATGGTTATATAGATCTACCATAAACACAAGTGAAGAAAAACACTGGGATAAGAGATAAATACAACCAGGGAAGAGCAGACAGCAGACAGCATCCGTTGACAAGGTAGGCATATGTCTCAGGATAATTCTATTTCTATTTCTACAATGTGCTGTTTTTGCTAAATATGCTCACATGGGGGTTCAATATTTATATATTCTATAATGAAAACACGTAATCCTTTCTATTCTGAGACTGTTTTACTGGAATTATTTTACTTGTACTTTTTAAGATTATTTCTCGAAGAAATTTTCTTTTTTTTTATACTTAATATTTTATTTAGGTATTTTTACAGTTAAAGAGAAATAAATCCTTTGAAAAAAAAAAAAAAAGAATACAAGTAATTAACCATGCATCTGGCAAAGAAGGACCAAAAAGAAGAAGAAAAAAAACAGATTAAATAAGTAAAAGAAAAGAAGAAAAAAAATATATAAATAAATATATAAATAAAAAAATCTCTAAGCAATTTTCAAAGACAATCTGACATCGTTTTTAAATACACAATGATCATGTGTTTTGTATGTTTTGAGTTTTTTAAAGACGGATAACTTGCCATAGTTTCTGATGACCCAATAATCATATGTTTTGTATGTTTTCAGTCTTTTCTTCTTTTAAATCTTTTTTATCTTAAAAATGGATGAAATTTCTCGACCAGAACTTTTTGATTTCCACGGAGTCTGGATGACACACTTGTACACAGACAATTGGGAGAATATTCAAAACTTTCAGGCCAGGCCAGATGATATACTTATTGCATCATACCCCAAAGCAGGTCAGTACACCGACATGAACAGGATGCTCTGTGCTTAATATGGATCTATACGTATCGATACTTATCTTATCCTCATCAAACATTTGGAGTATTACATTATCCATGTTATCCGTTTTTCAGGATGCACCTGGCTCTCCTACATCCTTGACCTGCTGTATTTTGGTCAGAAACTTCCAGAGCGCGAGGCATCCGTCACTCTCTCTACAAGGGTGTTAAACATGGAGATGGCCTTCCCTTCTCTGCAGCCAGGTTGAGTTAATAATCACATACTCACCATATCTCTTGGCTCTCAAACATGCAAACACTTTTATGCCATGGTGGTAATTCTCAGCCTTTTTTTTATGAATCAATAAACTACATTTCTCACATTGAATTACATGTCATTGTGTTGTATTAAACTGGTGCATTTATAATCATCATGGCATTTAAATGTTGTATTGTGTTGTATTTACCACACGGTAGGACTCATTCACATGTAATCTGTTTTCTTAATGTTCAGGATTAGGGAATCCTCGACCCATACACAAAGGAACGGACCTGATCAACAACCTGTCCACCTCTCCTCGAATCTTTAGGACTCATCTTCCAGTCAAGTTTCTGCCAAAGTCCTTTTGGGAGCAAAACTGCAAGGTCACTAATACCTTTTAAGAGCTATATCTGTAGTTGACAAATGCACTCTTTCAACTAAATTATTTAGTTTTTTAGGATTTAAAGCCAGGGAGATAATTCAAACAACCCACCCTGTTTTTCTTACATGATGCATTTTATACAGGTTACCAAGTTTGATTAAAGCAAACTTTATAATGAGGATTTCTTTTTGAAATATCAAAGGATTGACTACAGATTTTTACCATGTTTATGTTTATATTATTAAAGAACTTTTTTCTGTTTTAACTATACTTATAGAATTGTTATTTATCGTAAGGCTGAATGATGACAATAAGAAAAAGAGACATCCAATACTTCCAGCTACAAGTACAGCTGACTTATGATCAGTTGTTCATGAACACTTATTATATGTATGTCATGCAATACTGCTCTTCAGATAATGCAAGTGTTTTCTTGTTGTGTAGATCGTCTACGTGGCCCGCAATGCAAAGGACAGTGTTGTGTCTTATTTCCATTTCGATGACATGACCTTATTCCACCCAGAGACTGGAGACTGGAGCAGCTACCTCCAGAGGTTCATGGAGGAGAAGAGTACGTAGGAAATATTGTAATAAATGAGCTTTTATTGAAGGTGCACAGATTTCCTCCACACTCAAGTGTTTATATGTATTATTCCGTTGCTTTAGTGGTATTTGGATCCTGGTACGACCACGTGAACGGCTGGTGGGAGAAGAAACAGAGTCATCCAAACCTCTGTTACATGTTCTACGAAGATCTGGTCGAGGTAATGTAGTGTTTTTGTGGGTACTTTTCCAAAAAGATGCCGTAGGTGTTAATAGTGTGATACTTCTCTCTTGACCACATGTTTCCAGGATTGTGAACAGGAAATAGACAAACTCTGCTGCTTTCTTGGTTTGTCACCTTCGTCTGAGGAGAGGGAAACGATTACACGCAGAGTGCAGTTTGATGACATGAAAAAGAACAACATGGTCAACCTTTCAACGTTCAAAGGGTTGGATTTCACAAAGTCTTCCTTCATCAGGAAAGGTACAGTGATTAGTGACATGCAACACATACGTGACATGACACTAGAAATACCTGTCTGACTTTCTGTGGTGCTGCAGGGAAGGTTGGTGACTGGAAGAATCACTTCACTGTGGCCGAGAGTGAACGGTTTGATGAGGACTACAAGCAGAGAATGAAGAATCCTACACTGCAGTTTCGTACTGAAGTTTAGACGCTGTAAATAAGAGGAGACACTACAGGTCAAAATTGTATCAAATAGATATCAATGTGAAACTTCTGCATGTAACTACTTTTTTGGATGTTTTTGTTTTAAATGTGCAAACAAGGCATTATTTACCGCTAACTTTTGGTGAATTCAGGAGAAATCTACAGACGCAATTAGTCAAAGTAGTAAAATTAAAACCTGAATGTGTATTTTGGATGTTTTCTTTCCACTAGTCTGAAAGAAGCAAAATGTATCAGTGCATGGAAAAACGTTGTTTTCTAATACCGTGAATTCTGTGGTAATTCCCATGTGGATCATTAAACCACCATGTTTGACCTTCACCCTGCAGAATGAAGTATGTATGGAAATACAAAATAAAGAAAAATATGAACACGTTTTCTCATTTTTATTTGAATCCAGACATGAAAATGGAGCAAGATATACAAGAACACAATTTCAATGAGCAAAACAAATGAATGAACCTAACACTGCACTTCTGCACTGAGACGACAGACTGGAGGGCATATCGATTGTATTTTCTGAGGCACGTACTGCTTTGTTGGGGGGAAACACTACGGGTGCTGGAGGGGCCACCCTGGTCATGAAGTTGAAGAGGTAACAGCGAGTACTGATGCAGTGAAATCTCACAGGTTCATTGGAATGTAGACAACAACATAAGGCCATTGTACTGTAATTACTAAACAAGCATCTCACATCACTGGGAGGGACCGAGGGTCATTCTGAGGGAACCGGACTCTCGTCAGGAACAGAGGCGTGGACTGAGTTTCACTCCAGAACGATGTTCATCCAAAAATGTCACGTATTGAAATGAATCATTATTCAAAACAGGAACCTGTGAGGACATTTCAGTAATCATTTTGTGAGAATAATGCTCAGTTTTATTTAAACAGAGCAGGATGTCTCATCTTGGAACAAACTGTTTCTAATGCTAGACTGAACAGAAGTGAAGAAACACACTGGGAGAAGAGATAAATACAAACAGGGAAGAGCAGACAGCAGACAGCATCCGTTGACAAGGTAGGCATATGTCTCACGATAATTCTATTTCTATTTCTACAATGTGCTGTTTTTGCTAAATATGCTCACATGGGGGTTCAATATTTATATATTCTATAATGAAAACGCTTAATCCTTTCTAGTCTGAGACAGTTTTACTGGAATTATTGTACTTTTTAAGATTATTTCTCGAAGCAATTTTCTTTTTTTGATACTTAATATTTTATTTAGGTATTTTTACAGTTAGAGAAATAAATCCTTTGAAAAGAAAAAGAAAAAGAATACAAGTAATTAACCATGCATCTGGCAAAGAAGGACCAAAAAGAAGGAAAAAAACAGATTAAACAAGTAAATAAATTTAAAATATATATATATATATATATATTTATATAAATAAAAAAATCTCGAAGCAATTTTCAAAGACAATCTGACATCGTTTTTAAATACACAATGATCATGTGTTTTGTATGTTTTGAGTTTTTTGAAGACGGATAACTTGCCATAGTTTCTGATGACCCAATAATCATATGTTTTGTATGTTTTCAGTCTTTTCTTCTTTTAAATCTTTTTTATCTTAAAAATGGATGAAATTTCTCGACCAGAACTTTTTGATTTCCACGGAGTCTGGATGACACACTTGTACACAGACAATTGGGAGAATATTCAAAACTTTCAGGCCAGGCCAGATGATATACTTATTGCATCATACCCCAAAGCAGGTCAGTACACCGACATGAACAGGATGCTCTGTGCTTAATATGGATCTATACGTATCGATACTTATCTTATCCTCATCAAACATTTGGAGTATTACATTATCCATGTTATCCGTTTTTCAGGATGCACCTGGGTCTCCTACATCCTTGACCTGCTGTATTTTGGTCAGAAACTTCCAGAGCGCGAGGCATCCGTCACTCTCTCTACAAGGGTGTTAAACATGGAGATGGCCTTCCCTTCTCTGCAGCCAGGTTGAGTTAATAATCACATACTCACCATATTTCTTGGCTCTCAAACATGCAAACACTTTTATGCCATGGTGGTAATTCTCAGCCTTTTGGATGAATCAGTAAACTACATTTCTCACATTGAATTACATGTCATTGTGTTGTGTTGTAGAGCTTGTGTTCCAGGGAGCGTGCAATAACTTCATGAAAACTGGTGCATTTATAATCAGCAAGGCATTTAAATGTTGTTTTGTGTTGTATTTACCACACAGTAGGATTCATTCACATGTGAACTGTTTCATAATGTTCAGGATTAGGGAATCCTCGACCCATACGCAAAGGAACGGACCTGATCAACAACCTGTCCACCTCTCCTCGAATCTTTAGGACTCATCTTCCAGTCCAGTTTCTGCCAAAGTCCTTTTGGGAGCAAAACTGCAAGGTCACAAATACCTTTTAAGAGCTATATCCATAGTTGTCAAATGCAGTCTTTCAACTAAATGATTTAGTTTTTCGGATTTAAAGCCAGGGAGATAATTCAAACAACCCACCCTGTTTTCTTACATGATGCATTTTATACAGGTTACCAAGTTTGAAAGCAAACTTTATAATGAGGATGTTTTTTTTTAAACATCAAAGGATTGACTACAGATTTTTTACCATGTTTATGTTTATGTTATTAAAGAACTTTTTTTTCTGTTTTAACTTTACTTATATAATTGTTATTTATCATAAGGCTGAATGATGACAATAAGAAAAAGAGACATCCAATACTTCCAGCTACAAGTACAGCTGACTTATGATCGGTTGTTCATGAACACTTATTATATGTATGTCACGCAATACTGCTCTTCAGATAATGCAAGTGTTTTCTTGTTGTGTAGATCGTCTACGTGGCCCGCAATGCAAAGGACAGTGTTGTGTCTTATTTCCATTTCGAAGACATGACCTTATTCCACCCAGAGACTGGAGACTGGAGCAGCTACCTCCAGAGGTTCATGGAGGAGAAGAGTACGTAGGAAATATTGTAATAAATGAGCTTTTATTGAAGGTGCACAGATTTCCTCCACACTCAAGTGTTTATATGTATTATTCCGTTGCTTTAGTGGTATTTGGATCCTGGTACGACCACGTGAACGGCTGGTGGGAGAAGAAACAGAGTCATCCAAACCTCTATTACATGTTCTACGAAGATCTGGTCGAGGTAATGTAATATTTTTGTGGGTACTTTTCCAAAAAGATGCCGTAGGTGTTAATAGTGCGATACTTCTCTCTTGACCACATGTTTCCAGGATTGTGGACAGGAAATAGACAAACTCTGCTGCTTTCTTGGTTTGTCACCTTCGTCTGAGGAGAGGGAAACGATTACACGCAGAGTGCAGTTTGATGACATGAAAAAGAACAACATGGTCAACCATTCAACGTTCAAAGGGATGGATTTCACAAAGTCTTCCTTCATCAGGAAAGGTACAGTGAATAGTGACATGCAACACATACGTGACATGACACTAGAAATACCTGTCTGATTTTCTGTGGTGCTGCAGGGAAGGTTGGTGACTGGAAGAATCACTTCACTGTGGCCCAGAGTGAACGGTTTGATGAGGACTACAAGCAGAGAATGAAGAATCCTACACTGCAGTTTCGTACTGAAGTTTAGACGCTGTAAATAAGAGGAGACACTACAGGTCAAAATTGTAACAAATAGATATCAATGTGAAACTTCTGCATGTAACTACTTTTTTGGATATTTTGGATGTTTTCTTTCCACTAGTGTGAAAGAAGCAAAATATCTCAAAATGTATCAGTGCATGGAAAAAAATTGTTTTCTAATACAGTGAATTCTGTGGTAATTTACCGTTAAATAATATCTGTTACTGAATTCCCATGTGGATAATTAAACCACCATGTTTGACCTTCACCCTGCAGAATGAATTTTGTATGGAAATACAAAATAAATACAAATATGAACACGTTTTCTCATTTTTATTTGAATCCAGACATGAAAATGGAGCAAGAGATACAATCAGAATCAGAATCAGCTTTAATGGCCATGTAAATTTGCACATACATGGAATTTGACTCCGGTTTCACTTGCTCTTCGTACTTTTTTCACACACAATATACAGTAAACAAGATAAATATAAGAAATATAAAAAGAACATTAAAGACAGTAGTAAAAAAAAAAAAAGTGCAGATAGTGCAGATGAGGAGTCTGTTTAACTGTTCATCAGTGTGACGGCCAGTGGGAAGAAGCTGTTTCTGTGTCTGGTGGTTTTGGCGTACAGTGCTCTGTAGTGCCTACCAGAGGGGAGGAGTTGGAACAGCTTGTGTCCAGGGTGTGAGGGGTCTGTAGTGATCTTACCGGCCCGCTTCCTGACTCTGGCGGTGTGCAAGTCCAGGATGGGCAGGCTGGAACCAATGGTTCTCTCTGCAGACCTGGCGATCCGTTGGAGTCTGACTCTGTCCTGTTTGGTGGCCGATCCAAACCACACAGTGATGGAAGAGCAGAGAACAGACTGGATGATGGCGGAGTAAAACAGGATCAGCAGCTCCTGAGGCAGGTTGTGCTTCCTGAGCTGGCGCAGGAAGTACAGCCTCTGCTGGGCCTTTTTCCGGATGGTGTTGATGTTGGCGGTCCACTTCAGGTCCCGGGAGATTGTGGATCCCAGAAACTTGAAGGTCTCCACCGCAGAAACAGTGCTGTTGTGTATTGTTAGGGGGGGGGGTAGTGTTGGGGGGCTCCTCCTGAAGTCCACTGTCATCTCTACAGTTTTGGCCTTGTTCAGCTCCAGGTGGTTCTGACCACACCAGAGGACCAGCTGTTCAACCTCCCGTCTGTACGCAGACTCGTCCCCGTCGCTGATGAGGCCGATGACCGTTGTGTCGTCTGTGAACTTCAGGAGTTTAACAGATGGGTCCCCAGAGGTGCAGTCGTTGGTGTAGAGGGAGAAGAGCAGTGGAGAGAGCACACATCCCTGGGGGGCGCCAGTGCTTATAGTCCGGGTGCTGGATATGATTTTTCTCAGCCTCACCTGCTGCGTCCTGTCTGTCAGGAAGTTTGTGCTCCACCGGCAGGTGGGGGCTGGCACGGTGAGCTGGGTGAGTTTGGGTTGAAGAACCTCCGGGATGATGGTGTTGAATGCAGAGCTGAAGTCCACAAACAGAACCCTTGCATATCTCCCTGGGGAGTCGAGGTGTTGCAGAATATGGTGCAGTCCCATATTTACTGCATCATCCACCGACCTGTTTGCACAGTAGGCAAACTGCAGGGGGTCCAGCAGGGGCCCTGTGATGTCCTTCAGATGGGTCAACACCAGCCTCTCAAAGGACTTCATGACCACAGACGTCAGGGCGACGGGTCTGTAGTCATTTAATCCTGTGATGGAGGATTTCTTGGGGACCGGGATGATCAAGGAGCGCTTGAAGCAGGAAGGGACTTCACATAGCTCCAGTGATCGGTTGAAGATCTCCGTGAAGATGGGGGCCAGCTGGTCAGCACAGACTTTCAGGCAGGAGGGGGACACCGTCTGGGCCCGGAGCCTTCCTGATCTTCTGTCTCTGAAAGAGCCGACTCACATCCCCTTCGCAGATCCTCAGTGCCGGTAGGGGGTTGGATGGGAGAGGTGAGGCAGAGAGTGGAGGTGATTGTTCGATGATGGAGCAGTTGGGCGGGGTGGAAGTGGGCTTTTCAAACCTGCAATAGAACACATTCAGGTCGTCAGCCAGTCGGTGATTGTCCTCAGTGGGGGGAGATGGTCTCTTGTAGTTGGTGAGTACCTCCAGGCCTCTCCAAACTGACGAGGGGTCGTTGTCTGAAAACTTTTTTTCCAGCTTATCAGTGTAGCTCTTCTTAGCTACCTTGATCTCCCTCGTTAGAGTGTTCCTGGCCTTGTTGTACAGAATCCTGTCCCCCCCCTCTGTAGGCCTCCTCTTTAGCCCGACGAAGCTGCCTGAGTTTTGCAGTGAACCAGGGTTTATTGTTGTTGTATGTGCAGAAGGTTTTTGTCGGCACACACATGTCCTCACAAAAGCTGATATATGACGTCACAGTGTCAGTTGGCTCATCCAGGTCTGTAGCAGCAGCCTCAAAAACACTCCAATCAGTGGAGGCAAAGCAGGACTGTAGCTCCAGCTTGGCCTCGTTGGTCCATCTCTTCAGTCTTCACCACAGGCTTTGCAGATTTTAGTTTCTGCCTGTAGGACGGGAGAAGATGAACCAGACAGTGATCAGAGAGTCCCAAAGCTGCACGAGGGACTGAGCGATATGCATCCTTCAGTACAGTGTAGCAGTGGTCCAGTGTGTTTTTGTCCCTGGTGCTACACTTAATGTGCTGTCTGTATTTTGGCAGTTCTTTGCTGAGGTTTGCTCTATTAAAGTCCCCAAGAACAATGAGCAGGGAGTCTGGGTGTTTGTGCTCCATGGTGGTGATCTGCTCTGCCAGGTGTTGGAGTGCTTCACTCACACTGGCCTGAGGTGGGATGTACACACCGACCAGGATGAATGAGGAAAACTCCCGCGGTGAATAAAATGGTTTGCAGTCTATTAAAATTGTTTCTAGGTGCGGGCTGCATGATTCCTTTAACACCGTGACATCTGTGCACCAACCTTCGTTAATATAAAAACAGATCCCGCCTCCCCTCGTTTTCCCCGACAGAGCCGTTACGCGGTCCGCTCGGTGGAGTTGGAAGCCCGGTAGATGTAGTGCGCTGACCGGGATGTGCGCACTGAGCCAGGTTTCGGTGAAGCAGAGGGCGGCAGATCTGCTAAAGTCCCTATTTGTTTTGTTCAGGAGCAGCAGTTCATCAATCTTGTTCGCCAGAGAGCGGACGTTCGCCAGATGAATTGACGGGAGCGCAGTTCGAAATCCTCGCTGGCGCACTTTAACAAGCGCTCCTGCGCGCTTCCCCCGTCTGCATCTCCGGCGAATTCCGAGAAGAGCCGCTGCTCCTCCAACCAAAATCTCAGTACAGTATTCCGGTTCAATGAAAACCGGTGAAAAAAATTGTCCAGTGGTTTCACGGAAGTTTAAAAGTTCCTCCCTGCTGAATGTGATCAGAGAGGGAGAGCTGGAGACGAGACAAACGAACAAAAACAGAAAAAGTACGAGCGAGCGCAGTACCGAGGCTGCCATCCGCGGCGCCATCTTGCATCTAACCAGCCCGCTTCCTGACTCTGGCAGTGTGCAAGTCCAGGATGGGCAGGCTGGAACCAATGGTTCTCTCTGCAGACCTGACGATCCGTTGGAGTCTGACTCTGTCCTGTTTGGTGGCCGATCCAAACCACACAGTGATGGAAGAGCAGAGGACAGACTGGATGATGGTGGAGTAAAACAGGATCAGCAGCTCCTGAGGCAGGTTGAACTTCCTGAGCTGGCGCAGGAAGTATAGCCTCTGCTGGGCCTTTTTCCGGATGGTGTTGATGTTGGCGGTCCACGTCAGGTCCCGGGAGATTGTGGATCCCAGAAACTTGAAGGTCTCCACCGCAGAAACAGTGCTGTTGTGTATTGTGAGGGGGGGTAGTGTTGGGGGGCTCCTCCTGAAGTCCACTGTCATCTCTACAGTTTTGGCCTTGTTCAGCTCCAGGTGGTTCTGACCACACCAGAGGACCAGCTGTTCAACCTCCCGTCTGTACGCAGACTCGTCGCCGTCGCTGATGAGGCCGATGACCGTTGTGTCGTCTGCGAGTTCAGGAGTTCAGGAGTTTAACAGATGGGTCCCCTGAGGTGCAGTCGTTGGTGTAGAGGGAGAAGAGCAGTGGAGAGAGCACACATCCCTGGGGCGCGCCAGTGCTTATAGTCCGGGTGCTGGATATGATTTTTCCCAGCCTCACCTGCTGCGTCCTGTCTGTCAGGAAGTTTGTGATCCACCGGCAGGTGGGCGCTGGCACGGTGAGCTGGGAGAGTTTGGGTTGAAGAACCTCCGGGATGATCATGTTGAATGCAGAGCTGAAGTCCACAAACAGAACCCTTGCATATCTCCCTGGGGAGTCGAGGTGTTGCAGAATATGGTGCAGTCCCATATTGATTGCATCGTCCACCGACCTGTTTGCACGGTAGGCAAACTGCAGGGGGTCCAGCAGGGCCCCTGTGATGTCCTTCAGATGGGTCAACACCAGCCTCTCAAAGGACTTCATGACCACAGACGTCAGGGCGACGGGTCTGTAGTCATTTAATCCTGTGATGGAGGATTTCTTGGGGACCGGGATGATCAAGGAGCGCTTGAAGCAGGAAGGGACTTCACATAGCTCCAGTGATCGGTTGAAGATCTCCGTGAAGAAGGGGGCCAGCTGGTCAGCACAGACTTTCAGGCAGGAGGGGGACACACCGTCTGGGCCCGGAGCCTTCCTGATCCTGGTGGAAGTGGGCTTGTCAAACCTGCAATAGAACACATTCAGGTCGTCAGCCAGTCGGTGATTGTCCTCAGTTGGGGGGGGATAGTCTCTTGTAGTTGGTGAGTACTTCCAGGCCTCTCCAAACTGACGAGGGGTCGTTGGCTGAAAACCTTTTTCCCAGTTTATCAGTATAGCTCTTCTTAGCTACCTTGATCTCCCTCGTTAGTGTGTTTCTGGCCTGGTTGTACAGAATCCTGTCCCCACCTCTGTAGGCCTCCTCTTTAGCCAGACGAAGACAAGTTCAATGAGCAAAACAAATGAATGAACCTAACACTGCACTTCTGCACTGAGACTACAGACTGGAGGGCATATCGATTGTATTTTCTGAGGCACGTACTGCTTTGTTGGGGGGAAACACTACGGGTGCTGGAGGGGCCACCCTGGTCATGAAGTAGAAGAGGTAACAGCGAGTACTGATGCAGTGAAATCTCACAGGTTCATTGGACTGTAAACAACAACATAAGGCCATTGTACTGTAATTACTAAACAAGCATCTCACATCACTGGGAGGGACCGAGGGTCACTCTGAGGGAACCGGACTCTCGTCAGGAACAGAGGCGTGGACTGAGTTTCACTCCAGAACGAAGTTCATCCAAAAATGTCACGTATTGAAATTAATCATTATTCAAAACAGGAACCTGTGAGGACATTTCAGTAATCATTTTGTGAGAATAATGCTCAGTTTGATTTAAACAGAGCAGGATGTCTCATCTTGGATTAAAATGTTTCTAATGCTAGACTGAACAGAAGTGAAGAAACACACTGGGAGAAGAGATACATGCAACCAGGGAAGAGCAGACCAAGGACAGCATCCGTTGACAAGGTAGGCATATGTCTCAGGATAATTGTATTTCAATTTCTACAATGTGCTGTTTTTGCTAAATATGCTCACATGGGGGTTCAATATTTATATATTCTATAATGAAAACGCTTAATCCTTTCTAGTCTGAGACTGTTTTACTGGAATTATTGTACTTTTTAAGATTATTTCTCGAAGCAATTTTCTTTTTTGATACTTAATATTTTATTTACAGTTAAAGAGAAATAAATCCTTTGAAAATTTAAAAAATAATACAAGTAATTAACCATGCATCTGGCAAAGAAGGACCAAAAAGAAGAACAAAAACAGATTAAATAAGTAAATAAGTTTAAAAAATATATATATATATATATATATATATATATATATATATATTTACATAAATAAAAAAATCTCGAAGCAATTTTCAAAGACAATCTGACATCGTTTTTAAATACACAATGATCATGTGTTTTGTATGTTTTGAGTTTTTTGAAGACGGATAACTTGCCATAGTTTCTGATGACCCAATAATCATATGTTTTGTATGTTTTCAGTCTTTTCTTCTTTTAAATCTTTTTTATCTTAAAAATGGATGAAATTTCTCGACCAGAACTTTTTGATTTCCACGGAGTCTGGATGACACACTTGTACACAGACAATTGGGAGAATATTCAAAACTTTCAGGCCAGGCCAGACGATATACTTATTGCATCATACCCCAAAGCAGGTCAGTACACCGACATGAACAGGATGCTCTGTGCTTAATATGGATCTATACGTATCGATACTTATCTTATCCTCATCAAACATTTGGAGTATTACATTATCCATGTTATCCGTTTTTCAGGATGCACCTGGGTCTCCTACATCCTTGACCTGCTGCATTTTGGTCAGAAACTTCCAGAGCGCGAGGCATCCGTCACTCTCTCTACAAGGGTGTTAAACATGGAGATGGCCTTCCCTTCTCTGGAGCCAGGTTGAGTTAATAATCACATACTCACCATATTTCTTGGCTCTCAAACATGCAAACACTTTTATGCCATAGTGGTAATTCTCAGCCTTTTGGATGAATCACTAAACTACATTTCTCACATTGAATTACATGTCATTGTGTTGTATTGTAGAGCTTGTGTTCCAGGGAGCGTGCAATAACTTCATGAAAACTGGTGCATTTATAATCAGCAAGGCATTTAAATGTTGTATTTAGTTGTATTTACCACACGGTAGGATTCATTCACATGTAATCTGTTTTCATAATGTTCAGGATTAGGGAATCCTCGACCCATACACAACGGAACGGACCTGATCAACAACCTGTCCACCTCTCCTCGAATCTTTAGGACTCATCTTCCAGTCCAGTTTCTGCCAAAGTCCTTTTGGGAGCAAAACTGCAAGGTCACTAATACCTTTTAAGAGCTATATCCATAGTTGACAAATGCACTCTTTCAACTAAATTATTTTGTTTTTTAGGATTCAAACAACCCACCCTGTTTTCTTACATGATGCATTTTATACAGGTTACCTGTCAGGTGGTGATTTAAGGGAGGACCCAAGCAACAGTTCAAAAAGTAAATTTAATCCATAAACAAAAGTTAGGTGAGGCCTTACACTGGCCGAGGAACGCACAAACAAAAAGAGGAATCCCCAAATAGGGAGCAAGAACAGGAGGCAAAACCCAGTAGCAAAAAGGGAACAAAAACAGGCAGGGCAACGAACCGACAAAAACAGGCATAAAACAGTTAAATAAAAATACAATCCGACAAGGGGACAGGAGACAAACAGGGTTTAAATACAAGAGGAAGGTAATGAGGCACAGGTGGAAAACAATGAGGGCAGCACAGGTGAAGGGAATACAGAATCAGGGAACAGGGCGGACAGACAATCACGGACAATCACAGGGGCAGGAAGTGCAGGAACACAGAGGACACACAAGACAAGGACTTCACAATAAAACAGGACACCAAACAAACAAACCGACATCATAGCAGTACAGGGAACGGCTGCGAGGCGGCAGCGGGGACAGGGAACGGCTCGGGGAAACTAGACTCGGGGGTGCCGGCCTCGGGGAAACTTGATTAAATCAAACTTTATATTGAGGATTTTTTTGAAATATCAAAGCATTGACTACAGATTCTTACCATGTTTATGTTATTAAATAACTTTTTTTCTGTTTTAACTTTACTTATAGAATTGTTATTTATCATAAGGCTGAATGATGACAATAACAAAAAGAGACATCCAATACTTCCAGCTACAAGTACAGCTGACTTATGATCAGTTGTTCATGAACACTTATTATATGTATGTCATGCAATACTGCTCTTCAGATAATGCAAGTGTTTTCTTGTTGTGTAGATCGTCTACGTGGCCCGCAATGCAAAGGACAGTGTTGTGTCTTATTTCCATTTCGAAGACATGACCTTATTCCACCCAGAGCCTGGAGGCTGGAGCAGCTACCTCCAGAGGTTCATGGAGGAGAAGAGTACGTAGGAAATATTGTAATAAATGAGCTTTTATTGAAGGTGCACAGATTTCTTCCACACTCAAGTGTTTATATGTATTATTCCGTTGCTTTAGTGGTATTTGGATCCTGGTACGACCACGTGAACGGCTGGTGGGAGAAGAAACAGAGTCATCCAAACCTCTATTACATGTTCTACGAAGATCTGGTCGAGGTAATGTAATATTTTTGTGGGTACTTTTCCAAAAAGATGCCGTAGGTGTTAATAGTGTGATACTTCTCTCTTGACCACATGTTTCCAGGATTGTGGACAGGAAATAGACAAACTCTGCTGCTTTCTTGGTTTGTCACCTTCGTCTGAGGAGAGGGAAACGATTACACGCAGAGTGCAGTTTGATGACATGAAAAAGAACAACATGGTCAACCATTCAACGTTCAAAGGGATGGATTTCACAAAGTCTTCCTTCATCAGGAAAGGTACAGTGAATAGTGACATGCAGCACATACGTGACATGACACTAGAAATACCTGTCTGATTTTCTGTGGTGCTGCAGGGAAGGTTGGTGACTGGAAGAATCACTTCACTGTGGCCCAGAGTGAACGGTTTGATGAGGACTACAAGCAGAGAATGAAGAATCCTACACTGCAGTTTCGTACTGAAGTTTAGACGCTGTAAATAAGAGGAGACACTACAGGTCAAAATTGTAACAAATAGATATCAATGTGAAACTTCTGCATGTAATTACTTTTTTGGATATTTTGGATGTTTTCTTTCCACTAGTGTGAAAGAAGCAAAATATCTCAAAATGTATCAGTGCATGGAAAAATGTTGTTTTCTAATACAGTGAATTCTGTGGTAATTTACCGTTAAATAATATCTGTTACTGAATTCCCATGTGGATAATTAAACCACCATGTTTGACCTTCACCCTGCAGAATGAATTTTGTATGGAAATACAAAATAAATACAAATATCAACACGTTTTCTCATTTTTATTTGAATCCAGACATGAAAATGGAGCAAGAGATACAATCAGAATCAGCTTTAATGGCCATGTAAATTTGCACTGTGATGGGAAAAATGCATATGCTGTCTGTTTTAAAGAATCATTCACTGTTAAACCTGTGGGTTGAATACTGAGGTATGTTCAGATTAATGAGTAACATAAGTAAAGATGGAGGGACTGATAACATGGGTTGTTAGGGTTAGGGGCTACTCTGATTCTGACCTGTCGATAAGAACGCTGAAGTGCACAGTCATTCTCTTAACTGCATGGTTAATGTATGTGGGGACAGGAGATTGGTTGAACGTGTAGTTTCGATCAGGTCAAAGTATGCACAGTTAATGTATAACACGTGTTTGAACCAATGAGAGATGAGATGGGAAGGAAGGGATGATCGTTTTCAAAAAGTATATAACTGACTGTTGCATTGATGATTTTGTGGAAAACCTGACAGGCATTGACGATTCTTGGCTGTTGGGATTTCTTCCTGCTTGCAAGCATTTAATAAATTGACAGAGGCATTTTGTCTTGTCCAGAGGAACTCTGTTTGTTTGTCCGATCTGATTGACACCTTTGAACTCTCCTCCCGAGACATAGAATTACTTTTTCCACGACAATTTGGCGTTGTCGGCAGGATTGCGTGAGGCTTTCATCGGGACTCTCGACGACGGCTGGAGAGGGCACTCCGAGATCAAAAGAAAGATTTCGCCCCGATTCCACGACAGCTAAAAGTGAGACGGGGGCCAGCAGCCGGCGGAGGACCGATGGGCTTCATAGCAATCTGGACAAAGAAGTAATTTCTTCATATCGGGTGAGAGGTTTGAATTTCAATCATAAATTTT
The DNA here is from genome assembly GCA_038501785.1 of Myoxocephalus aenaeus. Classification (NCBI taxonomy): domain Eukaryota; kingdom Metazoa; phylum Chordata; class Actinopteri; order Perciformes; family Cottidae; genus Myoxocephalus; species Myoxocephalus aenaeus. The sequence continues at coordinate 928,058 of JBAMJR010000086.1, forward strand.
TATTTCCAGTGGGAAAACAAAAGTTTGAATTACGTAAAATAACAGAACAAGCAGAGACTGGAGACAGAGTGTGTCTGTTAGTTTTGTCAATTGTAAATTAATATAAAGGTCTTCTTGGTTTCTGTGTCATCATAATCCATGCATGAGTTTAACGGTGGAAAGTATTGAGATTGCGAAGTGGTAAAGAGGAAGAAAGGAGACGGTAGAGACCTTTGACCTTGACCTACTTTACGTTTTGAAACTTTAAAATACCTTTATTTTGAAGATCGTAATCCAATAACTTGACCACGGTATCTAGATCAGTATCTAGATATGGGCTCTGTATAAAATCAGTATCAGCAAGGTTAAGTGAGCTGAACTGTGAGATACGGATAAGGTTTTTAGCTTTTCCAAAGAAAAGAAGCTAGAAAATATACTGACGAGTGTATTTTATTATTAAGGGGTACCCGCCACGCCTGAAATAATGGGTGGAAAGAATGTTAAACCCTCCCCTCAGGGAGCAATGGTGGACATAATGACGCGGAAATATGGAGACCAAAGCATCGGATGCTTAAAAAATTGGAATAAGAAATATGGTTTTCCAGTAGAGGGTTCGTTCAGCTCGGCTAAAATAGAAAAGCTGAGAACGGATTTAGAGGGAAAAGAAAAGAAAATGAAAAATAGAAAAACAGTTAAAGTAAAAAACTTAGAGAAAATGGAGAAAAACAAATGTTGTCTTGAACAATGGAAAAAAGAAGGGAAATTGAGAGAGAGAAAACAATTGCAGAAGCAATTAACACTGGTACAAGTTTCAAAAAATGTTAAATCTAAAGAGAAAATTGACCCGAACGAAGGGCTGAGTCCCCATAACCCTTGTCCTTCTTCTTTGTACCCAAGTCTTACGGGGTCAAATGGACCTCTTCTGGAAACGTGCGGCGTCCCACCCCCCTACCGAGCCGCAGAGATACCAGGAAACGCTGCGATGCAACAACCACAGCCTCTCGCTCCTGGTCCATTGCTGTTGACAGGACCAGAGACTCGCCAACAGCGCAGAGAGATGGATTTCGCTGACCAACAAAATGCGCTCCAGCGTCAGAATCCAGAGACACCGCCACATGAACCACAGTCAACCTCCACTCCTGCTGCAGCCTCATGGACTTCTCCCAGCACATGGAGAAAGGCCTTTGGAGGTCTGCCGTCAATGATTAACGGACTGAATCCACAAGCGTATTTTAACCCGCCAGAAGAAACAGCCCAAACAGCAGACCCCACCAGACGGTTGAATTTCACTCTCCCAATGATCCAAGTACCGGGAGCAGATGGTGCCCCACAACTCGTGTTTCGCCCCTGGACTGATGCAGACATAAGAACCGCAATGTCACACTTGCCTAAAATCACCAACTCAGGTATTAATTTCAGTACCGCTTTTCAAATCTTTTGTGAGCAATTTATGCCAACTGGACAAGAAATGCACCGGCTACTAATGTTACAAGTAGGCCCTGTTCTATTCAGCAAAATCAGTCAATACGTGACGGGAGCACAGGCTAACGTCCGTCCCAGAAAAGCTGGATGGGATCACGTGGACAATCTAGATTACAGGAATTTTGTGACAGCAGTCTGCGCTGGGATCATAATCCAGTTTCCGGAACGAGTAGACATGTCCATCATTAACGGTACTAAGCAACGGACAGATGAACCGCTGGAAGATTATCACCAGAGAATGCTGACTACGTTCCAAGCTCACGGTGGCATTCCAAAACCAGAGAATGTGACACTAATGACAGTCTGGGAAACACATTTGAAAAATGCGTTTATTAATGGACTGTTGCCTGACATCAAACGGGCCACTGAGCGTTCTGTCATAGGACTGGAAGATGCTAGACACGAGGAAGTTGTCAAACATGCGAAACACAACCAGAAACAGCTGAGGGAGGGAGAAGTCTCTCAAGACCGCAAATATAAACAGGCGGCAGAAAAAGCACAGCTGTCCATGCTACAAGCTGTTTCCAACCTCACGATGTACCAGGATGGTGCTGGCAACCGACAGAATAACAATAATTGGCGCAGCCAACCTCAAGGTCGCGGACGCGGAAGAGGACGGGGCAGAGGAACTTTCAGCAACAACGGTGAAAGACGACAAACCGGTTATGATGGATGTTTCAAATGTGGTGAAATGGGACATTGGGTCAAGGACTGTCCAAACCGATCTGAGCAAAAACCACAATGGACACATGCCCGCAAGAACCAGTTCCCTTCAGACTGACGCGAGGGGGGGGGAGGGGGACGGTGCACGTGGACGGGAGACGGCTTCCACCCTGGTGACCCTGCAAGATAAGGGAAGTAGAACAAATACGCTGACACACACACATGCTTGCAATGAAGAACGGCTTTTTCGCACGCTCACGCACACACCTGAACAACAAACTGCTTTACTCAGCATTGTAAAACATCTAGAGCAGCAGAGAAGTAAAGAAATAGCGCATAGTACACACACTTATGCTAAATTTTCCAAAGAACCATTTAAAGACATGCCCTTAACTGATGTGGTTGTTAACGGACAGAAACTGTCGTTTTTGGTCGATAGTGGGGCTTCTCATTCTGTAATACAGGAGAAATATTTTCCAAATCAAAAACTGAGTGGGAGATATGTTTACTCTCAGGGGGCTTCAGGGGTAACAGTTACAGAAAAATTCACTCTACCAATGACAAGTGTTCACACTGACCCAACTGACATTGACCCTGACATCAGAATCAAACATTCATTTTTGCTTTCTTCTTTTTGTCCCATAAATCTTATGGGCAGGGACTTGATGTGTTCCCTTGGAATCAGCTTGATTTCTACACACACAGGTTTGAAAGTGGTTAGGAAAAGAGTGTTGACACAGATAACACAATTTGCTCATACTGTCTCCGAACCACAATATGTTTATCAATGGTGGATGACTCTTGATCAGTCTCACAACCTGTTATCCCTTTCAGATAACCGAGTGCACCCTGAGGCCATTCGGATGACTCCTAAAAAACTGCACTGCACTGCGCATGTCTCTCACGGCTGTGATGAAGATTATCAAAGTCGCTTCTGTGCAGAAAGCGAGATAAATGACGATATGACCACACATGTTTTGTATTGGTCCACATTCAAATCTGCACTCTCTGTTGTTTTATCTCCATCTCAACAGCAAATGTTCACGGTGCCAGATTCGTACCCACACATCTCCCTGACTAAATCTTCTGAGGATCGGTGGAGAGACCTGGGCCCTTTTGTCAAGACCTGTGAATCATTGACCGACTGGCAGACTACTCCTGACCTCTCCGTCACTCGCTCTGCATCCACAGGGTTTTGTAGACAAAAGTTCAAATTTACTATGGCCACTCTCAGATCTGTCTATGTGTTTGATGATTCTGATCTACAGTCAAAATGTGTTATGACACACACAGGCTCTTTTGTAACTGATGTCTCCCTTATCTCCCCTGCCCTTAGAGCCGTTCCTTCGACGCTCTGGGCAGCGCACAAGTATGATGTGGGACTCGTTAAAAACTGCCAACCTGTGGTCATCACCGGACGGTCTGATTTCCGACCTAACAAACATCAATATCCTTTGCGCCAAGAGGCCATCGACGGTATTGCTCCGGTGTTTGATTCCCTGCTTAAAGCAGGAGTCATCATTTCATGTCCTGACTCACCGGTCAGGACACCTATATTTCCGGTTAAAAAGATCAGAGACCAGGGCAAACCAACTGAATGGCGTTTTGTACAAGACCTTAAGGCTGTAAATGCTGCAGTCCACGCCAGAGCACCTAATGTTCCAAATCCGTACACCATTTTGGCTCAGGTTCCGCCTGAAGCAAAATGGTTCTCCGTGGTTGACCTCTCAAATGCATTCTTCAGTGTCCCAGTGGACAAAAACAGTCAGTTCTGGTTCGCCTTCAATTTCAATGGCAAACCTTACACTTTCACAAGATTGTGTCAGGGATATACTGAATCCCCAACCATCTACAATGAAGCCTTTAGGGAAAGTTTGGAGAGTCTGACTCTGTCCCCGGGCACTGCTCTTTTGCAGTATGTGGATGATCTTCTCATCGCAGCACCTACTCAGACACAGTGTCAGGAAGACACTATCAACTTATTAAAACATTTAGCGTCAGAAGGCCACAAGGCAAGTTTATCCAAACTGCAGTTTGTAACTCGAAGTGTTCGTTTTCTCGGGCATGACATTTCTGCGGAAGGGAAAACATTGTCACCAAAGCGAATTGCGTCCATCGTGTCAATTCCAAAACCTCGCACGAAGAAACAGATGATGTCCTTTTTGGGAATGTGTTCTTATTGTCGCTCGTTTATTCCTAACTATTCACAATTAGAACAACCTCTGTCATCACTTATTCATGGTAAAAACCTCACGGCAGCCGATAAAATTCAGTGGACGGAAGAGGCCTCTCAGGCATTTGTTGACATGAAGTGTGTACTACAAACCCCTCCGACGTTGGGTTTGCCTGACCCTCACAAACCATTCACACAAACAGTGGATGAACGATCTGGGTGTATGACATCGGTTTTGTTGCAAACACACGGGGATAAATTGCGTCCTGTGGCATATTTTTCTGCGAAACTCGATCCTGTCGCAGCAGGTTTACCACAGTGCCTCCGAGCCGTGGCGGCAGCAGAAAAAGCACTCGCGGCTTCACGTGATATCGTCGGATATGCACCGTTAATTCTACTCGTTCCTCATTCAGTGTCATTGATTTTGCTCGAACAAAAATCATCTCATCTGTCAGCTGCACGGTACCTTCGCTACCACACATGTCTCCTAGACATGCCTAATGTAATTGTCAAAAGATGTACCACTTTGAACCCTGCGTCACTCATGCCAATACCAGGTGAAGGCGAAGACCATAACTGTATAGCTGAGTTACAGATTCAGTGTACACCACGACCTGACCTCCTTGACATACCATTACCTAATTCTGACCTTGTTTTGTATGTTGATGGCTCTGCTTCAAGAGACCCCCAGACCAGCAGTAATCGTGTTGGTTTCTCTGTTGTTTCTGATTCATCTGTCCTCTGTTCTGGATCTCTTCCATGTCACCTCTCAGCCCAGGCAGCAGAGCTCATCGCACTCACGGAGGCATGCAAACTGGCTCGCGGTAAAACAGTAACTATTCACACTGATTCCAGATATGCTTTTGGAGTAGTGCACGATTTTGGTGCACTCTGGAAGCATAGACATTTTCTAAAATCTGATGGTAAACCAGTATTGCACCACACATTGATCGCTGAACTTTTGGACTCCATTCTGTTACCAACGGCCATTGCCGTTTGCAAATGTGCTGCGCATACATCTAACACTGATGTTGTTTCCAAGGGAAATGAGCGCGCTGACATTGCTGCGAAGGCTGCAGCACAGCTTCCACCTGACTCACGGAGGTATTTTGACACCTCACACACCATGGTTTCAGTTCCGTCATCACTCACTGCTATGCAGTCTCTGGCAACACCAGAGGAGAGACGATTGTGGTCCTCTTCGGGATGCACGTTCTCTGGTGACATATGGGAAGGTCCAGATGGTAATCCATGCCTACCCAAACATTTCTTTCCTCATTATGCCAAGTTGACACATGGTTTAGATCATGTGTCAAAGAGTGGAATGTTAGACATATTAAATGAAACGTGGTTTACAAAAGGGTTTTCGGCATACGCACAGAAATTTTGTCAAGCTTGCATGACTTGTGCAACACACAACACAGGCAGACCAGTGGTTGTAACCAATCAAGCGGCACACCCACCACCATCACGCCCTTTCGAACATGTTATGATGGATTTCGTTGAATTAACCCCATCTGAAGGTAAAAAACACTGTCTTGTAATGGTGGACATGTGGTCTAAATGGGTGGAGGTTTTTCCCTCCAGTAAGCAGACAGCTGCTGTGGTGGCAAAAGCTTTGATCTCAGAAATTATTCCACGTTGGGGCATTCCAACGAAACTCTCAAGTGATAATGGATCACATTTTGTAAATGAGGCCATCACAGAATTAAGTGCATACATGGGTATTGACTTAAAAACACACTGTGCCTACCATCCAGCCAGTGGAGGCGCTGTTGAACGAGAAAATGGAACACTCAAAACCAAATTGGCAAAATGTTGTTCTGACACAGGCCTTGCATGGACCAAAGCCCTGCCAATCGTGCTGATGTACATGAGAATGAGGAAAAGAACACGCAGCAATTTAAGTCCTTTTGAAATTTTGTTTGCAACAGCACCACATGTGGGGGTGAACGCACCCAGGGCTCCTCTCCCATCCACCGCCTTATGCGAGGATGAAATGTTAACGTACTGTGTGCAACTCTCTTCTGCGTTGTCTGACATAAGAAGGCAGGTATCTGCAGCCCTTCCAAAGGAAGCCACAGGTCCGCTACACAAACTACAGCCCGGTGACTACGTGGTCGTGAAGGACTTCAGGAGGAAAAGCTGGAAGGCGAAACGGTGGCAAGGCCCATTCCAGATCCTACTCGTCACCCACACCGCACTCAAAGTTGCTGAGAGGGCTACTTGGATTCATGCATCGCACTGCAAGAAGGTCCCGACCCCATCCGACGTAGAGCTGACCAGTGGAGCCGACGCAACGACGACAGCGACAACTACCAACGAGGAAGCGACTCACCGGACGCCACAGACGGATAGGATTATATAATCGCACACATACATCTTGACCAGAAGAGTCAGTGGACGGCAGATGCTAACACAAGTAAAATCATTCCCACAAGATCAGTTGCTTGAGTGAACTTCATGCAAACTGACTGGATGAAAAACACGCACACAAAAATGGTGCAACAACGACAATGGAATCCACTTTATCGAGTGTGTGGAACACGAGTAACTATGTTTTTATTGTTAATAATCTCTATTCTTGTTGTTTTTCCATGGGCATGGCTACACTTCCAGGACATAAGGAACAGACGAAACGACCCGACTAACGCAGACCAAACCAACTCAACGACCCACAATGACAGTATGACAACCAACGACACGGTACTAAAACGACACAAGAGACTGGCAGGTGTTAGTTTGGAAGATAGCTGGCTTGACAAAGGCATGACAACCAAAAATCCTTATTCTATGAACATGTGGTGGCGTTACGCAGAGTTCATGGCAAAAGAAGCTAATGTTACAAATTGTTACGTATGTTCTCTAATACCATCTAATTCTCGTCAGCCTCTCATTTCAGCTATTCAAATAGGCCCATCTGAGGGATGTTTCTCTGGGTTGGCTATCAAAGGATTCCACAATGGGCCCTCATTTTGGGATCTCCTTAAAGGGCCTGAATGTGACGACCGACACATGGTAAAACGGTTCAGTGGCAATAGCTCATCAACTTCATCTTTTGTGACCCAGGTGTCCGTAGATTCAAAAACACGGTTTAAAACATGTTACGCCCGAAATGGCACCGTTCCAGTAGGACGTCTGAGGCTCGGTAACTGCGAACACATCATTATAACGGGTGCAATAACTAGAGATCCTGATTGCAATATAACTGTACACCCTGCTTATCGTCCCTCATGTGTGAATATAACAGGACATAACGTGACCCACTGTCAAAAATTAGCAGAACATGAGGTTACTTTGGTTTCCAATTACTGGAAAACCAATGTTTGGTCCTGTTGGGCGTTCAAGTACAGGGCCACTAACCCATTTTATTGCCCAACTGGTGTCGACTGTATTGTAGCATACCGAACAGCGGTCCCTGGACGAAATGGAACATATCCCGTTACAGAAGGATGGTGGTTATGTGATCATTCAGTGTATGTAACTCTCCCACCAGATTGGGACGGAGTATGTGCACCTGTTCGTATCACAGATCATACATTCATTATCTCCACCACAACAATGGACGCACCCACACGTATGAAACGTGAGGCAGACAAACATCCTTATGCAGATTTTAAACCCCACGATTCAGTTTATGGTTCAAACGTCCCAGATGAATTTAAACATGCAGGGACAAGTAAAAAGGTAATGTGGGCTCTGTTCCCCTGGGTGGGAGTGGCAAAGAACATTTTGCGTATTGAAACAGTTGACTACCGTTTCAAAAGCTTTGTAAATATGACCATAGCTGCAGTGAAAGGAATCCGCGAAGAATTGACCTCTATGCGACTAATGATTATGCAGAACCGGATGGTGTTAGACCAACTCACAGCAGCCCAAGGGGGCGTGTGTGCTATAGTAGGTGAACACTGTTGCACGTTTATTCCAGAGAATGACATAGATGGTGGCGTTATTCATCAGGCAATATTGAACATGACTAACCTTCAGGAAGCAATGGCAAAGGATGAGATACCTCCACCTGATGTGCTCACCGTGCTATGGCTCACTTGGCGGAGCACTGTTATCACAATATGTCTTGTGTTAGTGGTTTTATTCATTTTCATGACTTGCGTGATTCCCATGCTTAGAAAGATGGTAGCTAATATGATGACTCAACAGATGGTTCTGTATCAACCATTGACTACCATGTCTAAACAGAAAGATGACTTGTATCCTGTACCCAAATACGACGAACATGAAGTTGACTTTGACACCGACAATGACGATGCTCCTGAATGGTATGAGTAGAAGTGATGCTAATGTAAAACATATTTTTTTTTGTATTGATACATGATTACTATATAATCAAAAGAGTGGAATGTGATGGGAAAAATGCATATGCTGTCTGTTTTAAAGAATCATTCACTGTTAAACCTGTGGGTTGAATACTGAGGTATGTTCAGATTAATGAGTAACATAAGTAAAGATGGAGGGACTGATAACATGGGTTGTTAGGGTTAGGGGCTACTCTGATTCTGACCTGTCGATAAGAACGCTGAAGTGCACAGTCATTCTCTTAACTGCATGGTTAATGTATGTGGGGACAGGAGATTGGTTGAACGTGTAGTTTCGATCAGGTCAAAGTATGCACAGTTAATGTATAACACGTGTTTGAACCAATGAGAGATGAGATGGGAAGGAAGGGATGATCGTTTTCAAAAAGTATATAACTGACTGTTGCATTGATGATTTTGTGGAAAACCTGACAGGCATTGACGATTCTTGGCTGTTGGGATTTCTTCCTGCTTGCAAGCATTTAATAAATTGACAGAGGCATTTTGTCTTGTCCAGAGGAACTCTGTTTGTTTGTCCGATCTGATTGACACCTTTGAACTCTCCTCCCGAGACATAGAATTACTTTTTCCACGACAGCACATACATGGAATTTGACTCCGGTTTCACTTGCTCTTCGTACTTTTTTCACACACAATATACAGTAAACAAGATAAATATAAGAAATATAAAAAGGACATTAAAGACAGTAGTAAAAAAAAAAAAAGTGCAGATGAGGAGTCTGTTTAACTGTTCAGAGTGACGGCCAGTGGGAAGAAGCTGTTTCTGTGTCTGGTGGTTTTGGCGTACAGTGCTCTGTAGCGCCTTCCAGAGGGGAGGAGTTGGAACAGCTTGTGTCCAGGGTGTGAGGGGTCTGTAGTGATCTTACCGGCCCGCTTCCTGACTCTGGCGGTGTGCAAGTCCAGGATGGGCAGGCTGGAACCAATGGTTCTCTCTGCAGACCTGACGATCCGTTGGAGTCTGACTCTGTCCTGTTTGGTGGCCGATCCAAACCACACAGTGATGGAAGAGCAGAGGACAGACTGGATGATGGTGGAGTAAAACAGGATCAGCAGCTCCTGAGGCAGGTTGAACTTCCTGAGCTGGCGCAGGAAGTATAGCCTCTGCTGGGCCTTTTTCCGGATGGTGTTGATGTTGGCGGTCCACGTCAGGTCCCGGGAGATTGTGGATCTCAGAAACTTGAAGGTCTCCACCGCAGAAACAGTGCTGTTGTGTATTGTGAGGGGGGGGTAGTGTTGGGGGGCTCCTCCTGAAGTCCACTGTCATCTCTACAGTTTTGGCCTTGTTCAGCTCCAGGTGGTTCTGACCACACCAGAGGACCAGCTGTTCAACCTCCCGTCTGTACGCAGACTCGTCCCCGTCGCTGATGAGGCCGATGACCGTTGTGTCGTCTGTGAACTTCAGGAGTTTAACAGATGGGTCCCCAGAGGTGCAGTCGTTGGTGTAGAGGGAGAAGAGCAGTGGAGAGAGCACACATCCCTGGGGGGCGCCAGTGCTTATAGTCCGGGTGCTGGATATGATTTTTCCCAGCCTCACCTGCTGCGTCCTGTCTGTCAGGAAGTTTGTGATCCACCGGCAGGTGGGGGCTGGCACGGTGAGCTGGGAGAGTTTGGGTTGAAGAACCTCCGGGATGATCGTGTTGAATGCAGAGCTGAAGTCCACAAACAGAACCCTTGCATATCTCCCTGGGGCGTCGAGGTGTTGCAGAATATGGTGCAGTCCCATATTTACTGCATCATCCACCGAACTGTTTGCACAGTAGGCAAACTGCAGGGGGTCCAGCAGGGGCCCTGTGATGTCCTTCAGATGGGTCAACACCAGCCTCTCAAAGGACTTCATGACCACAGACGTCAGGGCGACGGGTCTGTAGTCATTTAATCCTGTGATGGAGGATTTCTTGGGGACCGGGATGATCAAGGAGCGCTTGAAGCAGGAAGGGACTTCACATAGCTCCAGTGATCGGTTGAAGATCTCCGTGAAGAAGGGGGCCAGCTGGTCAGCACAGACTTTCAGGCAGGAGGGGGACACCGTCTGGGCCCGGAGCCTTCCTGATCTTCTGTCTCTGAAAGAGCCGACTCACATCCTCTTCGCAGATCCTCAGTGCCGGTGGGGGGATGGATGGGAGAAGGTGCTTGTTCGATTATGGAGCAGTTGGGCGGGGTGGAAGTGGGCTTGTCAAACCTGCAATAGAACACATTCAGGTCGTCAGCCAGTCGGTGATTGTCCTCAGTTGGGGGGGGGGGGGGGATAGTCTCTTGTAGTTGGTGAGTACTTCCAGGCCTCTCCAAACTGACGAGGGGTCGTTGGCTGAAAACTTTTTTCCCAGCTTATCAGTATAGCTCTTCTTAGCTACCTTGATCTCCCTCGTTAGTGTTTTTCTGGCCTGGTTGTACAGAATCCTGTCCCCACCTCTGTAGGCCTCTGCAGGAAAGGTACAGTGAATAGTGACATGCAACACATACGTGACATGACACTAGAAATACCTGTCTGATTTTCTGTGGTGCTGCAGGGAAGGTTGGTGACTGGAAAAATCACTTCACTGTGGCCCAGAGTGAACGGTTTGATGAGGACTACAAGCAGAGAATGAAGAATCCTACACTGCAGTTTCGTACTGAAGTTTAGACGCTGTAAATAAGAGGAGACACTACAGGTCAAAATTGTAACAAATAGATATCAATGTGAAACTTCTGCATGTAACTAGTTTTTTGGATGTTTTTGTTTTAAATGTGCAAACAAGGCATTATTTACCGCTAACTTTTGGTGAATTCAGGAGAAATCTACAGACGCAATTAGTCAAAGTAGTAAAATTAAAACCTGAATGTGTATTTTGGATGTTTTCTTTCCACTAGTCTGAAAGAAGCAAAATGTATCAGTGCATGGAAAAACGTTGTTTTCTAATACCGTGAATTCTGTGGTAATTCCCATGTGGATCATTAAACCACCATGTTTGACCTTCACCCTGCAGAATGAAGTATGTATGGAAATACAAAATAAAGAAAAAGATGAACACGTTTTCTCATTTTTATTTGAATCCAGACATGAAAATGGAGCAAGAGATACAAGAACACAAGTTCAATGAGCAAAACAAATGAATGAACCTAACACTGCACTTCTGCACTGACACTACAGACTGGAGGGCATATCGATTGTATTTTCTGAGGCACGTACTGCTTTGTTGGGGGGAAACACTACGGGTGCTGGAGGGGCCACCCTGGTCATGAAGTAGAAGAGGTAACAGCGAGTACTGATACAGTGAAATCTCACAGGCTCATTGGAATGTAGACAACAACATAAGGCCATTGTACTGTAATTACTAAACAAGCATCTCACATCACTGGGAGGGACCGAGGGTCACTCTGAGGGAACCGGACTCTCGTCAGGAACAGAGGCGTGGACAGAGTTTCACTCCAGAACGATGTTCATCCAAAAATGTCACGTATTGAAATGAATCATTATTCAAAACAGGAACCTGTGAGGACATTTCAGTAATCATTTTGTGAGAATAATGCTCAGTTTGATTTAAACAGAGCAACAAAATGTTTATAATGCTAGACTGAACAGGTCAATGAATAGACTACATGTGCTTTCTGTTTCCCTCTAAAACCTTCGTCATCATTTATTGCCAGAATAAAAATAAAAAAATAACTAAATTTTCTGTAAACCGTGGCAATGTAGAACGTCATGACAAACTCTGCAGTAAAGTATTAAATGTAACAGCTCTGCAGGTCCTAAACAGATCCCAGGTTCACGTCGTATAAGAGCTCCAACACAACAGCGCTTTAGATTGTCTTTCACAGTAACAACTACAGCTATGTTTCAAATACACCTTTATTCATGAACATCAAAAATAACGTTATTTACATTGTTGCTTATACATCATATATTTGAAAGATATTTTCCTCTTGGGTAGTAAAATACTTCAGTCTAGTGCTCAGGCTTACAGTTAAGTGCTCTGTTATGGAGTTAAGGTCTATTATATGAGATCTGAGGTTCATGCCAAGCCAGTCTCACGTGGTGCAAAGCTGTGCAGCATTTAAATATTTTACACATCAAACAGTCTCAATTGATTCAATGCAACGGATTTTGATTTAATATTCTCAGTCAAATCCTGTGAGAATGCAGTCAAGAGGCTTTAATCGTACATCATTATTGATTGCCAAAAAATTATAACAGGATGAGACCGATGCTCGAACCTCACCGTGACGTTCAGCGACAGCTAAAAGCTTCTGCGGCAGTTTCCCCGACGAGCAAGTGTCCGCATGTCTCTGGACGTTTTTGTTTTAACCGCCCGCCTATTTATGCAACCGGCTTCACATTAACATACGAGGGAGCATGGACGACAACAACAGCAGCAGCAGCAGCAGCAGCAGCACGTTACGAGCCTAGAAATAGAAATCTGTTGCTGAGTCACTATGATACTGGTAAGACGCTACAAAGAGTTCACCCAAATAACGTGTCTACAGAACCGTAAAAACAGCACGGAACCAACCAAGGTTATGTATGGCACATCTTTACATCACAAAGCATTATGGAAATATGGAAGACAGCAAAGAAACTCTATGAAAGCTATGACATTTGTTTTGTTTTCCCCCCCCACAGAAATAATAGAAAAGGGAGCTACAGACGCTTGGAGCCACGTGTGTCTTTTTACCCTTCAAACTTATTGACATGAATGTTCACACATTTCACACCCGTCACAAGCAAGGGGCTTTGTATGTATGGTCCCAGTGCACTTAAGAGTGATACCAGTGTTATGCAGGTGTGTGTGTGTGTGTGTGTGTGTGTGTGTGTGTGTGTGTGTGTGTGTGTGTGTGTGTGTGTGTGAGAAAGAGATGGAAAGATGTATCTGTGCTTTGTCTCCCAGCTTTACCGTCAGAGTAAAAGGTATGCCGTATTTGTTCCACAAACAGTTGTTAAACCCTTTAACAAGGAAAAAGGCAACTATCCTTTCGGGTCTTCACAGAGAGAAACTTTTACATACTTTCCCTCTTCTAAACTGTGTTAATTTCAGGCAGTTTTTTCCTAATTTTGTTGAAGTCTTGGTCGGGAACGGTATTTGGTAAATGGGTGTGTTTGAAGTCATTGGTCCTCATGTCCAGGATTTGGTTCATAGATCTATGATTTCACTGTTGACGCTGGCCGAGTCGTCCTGTCGGCTGACCTCCAGGTAACTCCGCGACCCCGCCGGCCTCCCAGCCCTCCCCCGCACCCTCTCCGAGTCCGGGGTGATGAACGGCAACGTGTCGTCCACGCAGTCGTCCCCCAGATTCCCCGTCGATGTCCTGGAGGGACGCAGTGACACGGGGCAGGACACTGAAGAGGGGACGCTCCCCGACTCGTTCCCAGCCCACCGGTGGCCCTGGTGGGAGGGCGTAGGGGGAGCGGTCACCTGCCTGCTGGGAACACTGCTGAGAACGCTGCCCCCCAGTGGCATGGAGGACTCCGTCGCCGCGTCGCTGCTCTCGGAGAGCATCTGGGGATCACTGTTCCTGCGGAGCCAAGGCCCCGGGCTGACCCCGGACCCCGGGGAAGGGGTCTGCGAGGTCAGAGGATGGAACAGGCTTCCTCCTCCGAACAGGTGCTCCCTGTTCAGGGCCTCGTCGATGCTGCGGGTCAGGTTAATGGGAGACGGGGGTCGCAAGTCGAACTCATAAAGAGACAGGGAAGTGTCCCTGTCCGGATCCAGACTGCCACTCACCGAGCGCTGTGGGGGCCGACCCAGTGCCTGCAGCCTCAGCAGGGAGCCTGTGGAGCCGTCAGATGGGCCTCGTTCTGCAGAGTGGCCCCGGTGGTTTCGACCCCTGTTGCTGTCTTTGACACAGCGGGGCTGGGCGCCGGCCAGCTCGTGGTTCTGGTTCCTGATCAGACTCTTGCTGATGTCCGCTCCAGGGCGCTCCTGGCCAGCCCAGTTGTTAGGCACCTCCCCAGGTCCTCCTCCTCCTCCTCCTCCTCCTCCCCCTCCTCCTCCCACCCCATTGCTTTCAGACTTTCGACAGGGCTTCCCCGTCAGGCTCTGGACTATCTTGGACCAGCAGGTGTGTCTTTGTGGGGAGCCTGTGGATTGTCCAGGAGACGGCAGGTCTCCTGCCGCTCTGCCATCTGGTCCACCTTCCTCCCTTCCATGGCAACCTTGAGGCCTCCAGAACACCCAGGAAGCCAGGAGTAGAAGGGAGAACCCCCAGGCCAGCTCCAGGAGCCGGGCCCAGAAGTGCACCAGCCACCATCCCCAGTTGAAGCGCGTCCAGTTTCCTAGCAGTCCGTAGAGCCATAAGGTGGCATGAACATGCAGCCCACAGCACAGCGACCCCAGGACCGCGCACACTGCCAGCACTCTCCCCAGAATCATCCCCATTCTCCTGCTTCCTGTCCAAGCCTTCCTCCTGGCCTCCTCGGGGACTCCGGGGTGGGGAACGGAAGAGCAGCGTATGCGTGGAAACACATAGCAGAGGAAGCCGAGACAGAGGGCCAGGCCCCAGCACAGGGACAGGACCTGCAAGGTGACGGGCACCACGGGGGACAGGGCCGGGGAAAGCAGGTCGGCCGCCAGCAGCAGCGTACACTGCAACACGGCCAACACGGCCACCAGGGGAGGACGCTCCAGAGGGGAAGGTAACACACTGACTCCTGCCACCCTCACGGCCAGCAGAGCCAGGGCAGCCTGCGTCCACACCAGCAGGTGCAGAGGCAAGTTGTAGAGGGCCGTAACCGCGGGGCGAGGAAGGAGCTTCCGAGTGCCGTAGGGGTCGATAAGGAAGAGAGCGGCCCGGAGGCTTCCGGCCAGAAACAGCAGAGCGTTGGCGAGGGCGAGAGCCCCCCGATGAGGACAGTTCGCCCCAGGGGACAAGGTGAGGCCGAGGGCCGCTCCAGCAAACAGCAGGAGGAAGAGACTCGCTGAGCCGTAGACGTGCAGCTCCCAGGCAAAAGACAGCGTCCGGCTCAGATCACCCCAGTAGAGGAGCGTGCCGTTAGGGGAGGGCGGGTCGCTGGGAGAGGGCGTTGGGTCAGACGTGGAGTGCGGGGCTTGGTGAGGATGTCCCAGGAGGACGGAGCGGTTTCTCGGAGCAATTCCAGCCTGAGGTGTGGGGCTCAACCTCGTGTGGGCGACAGGTACGACGCCGGTGGCAAGGACGGAAGAGGTCCCTACAAAAAGAGAAACAGAGTTTTTAAATATAGAGAAATGTTAAAAGTAGAACTACTAAAAAAAAAAATGCTAGCAATGCGTTGGAGTCCACCTCATACCCTAACGAAACCCCAGTGGTTAGCTAGCTATCTTGATGTGGTGAACATGGAGCTCTCAATAGCTAGAATACACGGTGCTAAAGAAAACACTATTTTATCCTGGTCTACGGCTTTAAGCAAAATTCAACAATGTATGTAAATATATAATAATATAATACATTCCCTTGTATAATATTTGTAGATGTGATGGGGGGAGGGTGTCGCTAATAGTGGGAGGGGGGTAATTAACACTATGTGTATGTGTAGGTACGTGTACTGTATGTATGTGTATATATGTATGTATATGTATGTATATATGTGCACGTGCATATATATATATATATATATATATATATATATATATATATATATATATATATATATATACACATATACATATGTATGTGTATGTGCATGTATATGTATGTATGTATGTATGTATGTATATATGTGTACATGTATATATGAGAATGTATGTATGTGCGTATACATATGTATGTGTATATGCGGGTATACACCTATGTATTGCAATTTTGTTTCTTTATATACATGTATTGTGCACATCTTTTCTTTATATGCATATCTAGAAAATCAATAAAAATTTGATTAAAAAAAAAGTAGAACTACCATAACATATACTCATCTAAAAAGCAGAGCTTTAGAATAAAAATAAATGAAATACTATACAGAGCCACTAGAGGGAGGTAGCTCACCGTCAGAGTCATGCTTTCTCAGTTCTTCATTGTAACTTAATCAGCTCTGCACACACATTGTACCAGGTCTACATTTAATATATATCTAATAAAAATGCATAGCTTCCTTTTCTCTTTCCTCTCAGTGTCTCATCCCAAAACATGGCTTATAAAGAAATAACAAACCTAAACCACAGAAAGCAGAAATGTACAGATTACACATCGTGACATGTTTGTTTATTTATTTACTAAACCGGTTAATACCAGCATGCAGGGTGACGAGAAGGTTTACACACTCAGGGCCAAATCTTATGTCATTTTCATCAACGTATTCACAAAAATAAAGATGCCCAGAAGGTCACGTAATAACAGTCATAACATGCCATACGTTTTGAAAGCTATTCCACTGCATAATCCCCATCACATTCATAAATTCAAATGTTGCTGAGCAAATGTCCTCGGAATAACTGAATAGTAATTGTGTGGAATATTTGGATTACATTATGTAATTACATCCACATCATGTAATTACACCAAACAGCGTCACAAAGCAGCCCTGAAAACTCTGTCAGGATTTTCAGTGTTATGCAAATACATAACTATACCTCAAGTATAGACAGCACCGTGACACTGTGGCATCTCACAGAGTGCTGCAGGAATGAGTCTTAAAACCAGGAAGTGAGTCAGCATTTTTGCACTTCCCTCGCCTGGAAGTCAATGGGCTTTTTGGTCAGAGGCCTGAAATAAGGTCTGTGGTTAACACAAGCTTCAGAGATTTTAATGTTTTGTTCCACAATGTAAAATATGTCAATAAACATCGCAGCTGTGTCTTAAAAAAGGCGGACGCTAGCAAGTGTCTCAATGAAACCACGTCGACTAGCCCGCCTTTACAGCCTCGTTGAGTTTATACTTGTGCTTGTGTGACCGCGTTGCACTTCGTTTACAGCCCCGCGTTAACTTTTTACTTCTGCACATTGGACTCCCGCTTTGTTCGGTTGACATTTCACAAAACTTGTCAGGAATCATAAACTCGTGTTTGCAACAGAGCGGTTTTTTTTTTCTGCAATAATTACTTTGGCTTTTTCAAGGGAACCGGTGCAAAGATACGTCATTCCTGCACACACACACACACACACACACACACACACACACACACACACACACACACTTCAGTTTGCTCTACCTTATCCTCCTGCAAAACCTTGGAAACACCCGACAGCATTATAATCATAATTCATCACTGGGGCGTTTTTACTTTTAACTACTCAAATGTAAAGATAAGCACGCGCCGCAAAAAAAAAGAAGATATTGAGCATCATATACTGATGTTAATAATAACACAAACAGCAGACACGTATAGCAACTTTGGGAATGATGGGGAATTAGGAAACTAGAGGCGAAAGGCTGTCTATCTCAACATTATTTCTCATAAACCTCAACTTTAAACTTGATGGATGGGGGAACAACATGATCAGCCACTAGGCGGACGCTAAACCTGTCCTCACGACGTAGGAGACGTGCATAAAGCTGACACAACGACTAATGACTCACTCCAACATGTGTTTCACATCCTGGCTCCCTCCCTCCGATAACACACACACACACACACGTTTCACTTTCAGACTCACACAGGCGAGCACTGCATACAGATCACAGACACACTTCTTTATTTATATAAAAGGTATGTTTTACTTCCTTCCCTCAAACCTCTTTTTTTTTCTTCTTCTTCTTCTTACAGGAGCAAGATCCAGACACATTCCAGATGTGCCGATCACGTTTCACAGCTGGATGCACTTACCCCTACCCTTGAGTTTTCTCTTTTATAAAACTCTGCTTACACTGCTTTAAATGTCCACACGGTGCAATGGACAAAACAATAAACGCTGTTTTCCATCTCGTACGACCCCCCGACACACATGTGGGCGGATATTTTCATACATTTGGACGGCGGATACAGGCGACAAATTGGATGACCGCACCTGTGAAAGGGCACTGGTTCAGATATGTTCATCATCCTTCAATGCCAGACATCATTCAAAACAGTTCTATATACTCCATAGGGTTCATAGGCCCAGAGCCAAGAGAAGCCATACTGAACCCAATGTCGATCCCACCTGCATTAGGTGGAAGATTGATCCTGATACTTTGTGCCACCAGTGTCGGGCCGGCCCTTTAGTGGGTCAGCTTTAGGAGTAGAAGGTACAGAACGTACAGCCATGACGCCATGGATGTATCACGGAAAGAGATCTGGACACAGCGTGAGAGGTGGCGCCCGGTTCATCCTTATGAAAGTTGCTTAGTGGCAAAAAAAAGTTTGACTTCTAAGTGTGGAATTCTGATGAAAATACCCGGATCTTCCACATTGTAGGGCCCATGGAGCATAAGCACCAGCGTTTCCTTTAGCCCCGCCTCCTTCCTTTAGCCCCGCCTCCTTCCTTTAGCTCCGCCTCCTTCTTGGAGGAAGGAAAATAACTCTGGATTTAGCTATTAGTGCATTTTACATTTGTTTGGACCTAAGTATTTAATAAAGGGGTATTGAGGTTGATTCCCCTGAAAAAAAATAATCCACTGAGTATTCCGACGTCTTTTTTCCAATGTAAGTCAATGGGGGGAAAAAGTATTTTTAGGATCTCGTGGCGTCACGGTTTGGCCACAATGTAAAATTTGCTTCCAAGGCGGAACTCATGCTGCTTTTGTTTGACAAAGAAACAGCCAATGGCGCTGCACGTAACACGGAGGTGGAGGAGCCTCCATATATGGACACGGTTCGGGTTGAAAAAGTCAGACGACGAGCAGAAAATGATCATCTGCCGATTATGTCGACATGTGTTTTTAAGGGGTGGTAATAAAAGTGATGGGTTGGTGAGCAAGAAGAGAATGTTTTTACAGTATAAACCGTGACCTGGGATCCGAATAACACAGATTTTTACCGTACTCTCGTCATTAAGATTCGTATGATCTGAACCATGTATCTAGCTTGTCTCTATGCATCCATGTAATGATCTATTGACCTGAATTGTTCTTAGAAAACCATTACAAAGTCTTATATATATATATATAAAAAAATAGATATACCGTACAAAATGGTATTTCCATGGTTGTAGGACTTTAAGAAGATGACCTGCCAGGGAAACCTACTTTAAAAGTGCTCACGGGAGCGTGCGTGTTTAAAAGTCATTAATATGTTGTTCTGCTAGTATCTAAGAGACTGGCTCATGCGCCCCATGTGTCATGCTTTTTCCTTTTTCCAGCCACGTTTTTTTTCTTCTCCCCTCCCTCCATCCCGTCTCCGTGCATCTGGTTTTCATTACCGTCCCCGCTCCCTGCACTTCTGCGCCTGTACCTTCCTTCCATCACACTTCCACCCGCCCCATCGACTCTCCTCTCTGTCTCTTCCTCAGGCCCTACTTTCCTCTCCTGGATCTCTTTGCATGGCTGCAATTCTTCTTCTTCTCCTCCCCCTCCTCCCCTCCTTCTCATCCGTTCTTCCCTCACTTTTTTTCCACAGAAAACTTGCTCTGCTTTCCCCCCCCCCTACACTCGTTTGAAGCCTTTTCCAGATACTTCCAGTAAAACAGATTCCAGCTGCACAAATAATGCCATTTTAAATCATCAGATAGGATTAAAAGAACAAAACTAGTCATAGACCTTCATTTTCGTACCTGTCCTTGACGACTGTGCAGTGGTGCTGGCTGTCTTTATTCCCATTTGAGCGGTTTTGTTTGGGCGCCGTGTCGGTTTGTAGGACGTTCTCACGGCCTCCTGCGTGGTGGGAAGCGTGCTGGCTGTAGATGCGGTTGTCGCTTGCTGTGCGGTGGTGTCCAGTGGCTGTTTATTGCTTACGGTGGGTTCGGAGGATGTCGTGGAAGTAGAAGTATCTCCGACGGTGGAAGGAGTGTTCTCTGTCGGTTTACCTGAAGAATGGTGGAAAAGAGACATTTGTGACGCGGTGTAAAGACTTTGACCCCAACAGCACCTTTGCTGTCCCGATCCAACACATCTGATTTCTCACCTGACGGTACGCCGGTCCGGGGCGGCGCCCGCGTTGCCACGGTGGACGACGGCGGGGCTCTGCTCTCCGTCTGTGGCGTCGTGGAGATTCTGCCGGCCGTCGTTAGCGCGAACAGGTGCGGCTTCGTGGTCCGACTGTCAAGCGGTGGCGGTGGCGTTTTTACATCCGAAACTCTAGATATCGCCGTCTGCGCCTGAGGCTGATACTGAGCCATTTCATCCGCCGCCGTCGACCGAGGAACGGGCGGTTCCTCGTTCACGGGCATCGCTGATGGAACGCCGCCCGATCCGAACTCCTGCAAATCACCATCCGCCGTCTCCTTGAGTGACCCCGCTGCCGCCGGCTTATCACCCGCAGACTCGGCGACGGCGGCGGAGGTCAAAGTGGGCAGAGGAGGAGGAGTCGAGCCTTTCGTTGTAGCATCTCCCTTTAGCAAAGCCCTGCTGAAGGCTAAACTCGCTGTGTCAGTCCTGGGCCTGGAGGCAGTGGGTTGAGATAGAATCGGCCCGCTGCTGAGGTTCTGCGTTGAAAGAGCGGATATAAAAGGAGGAGTGGACTGAGCGGTCGGGCGAGGGATTCTTCTCCCCGGCTTCGCTGCATTCGTGGTCGTCTGTCTGTCTCCGACTGTTGCTCTGATGGGCACGTCACTGCGCCCTCTGGGCGGCAGAGAAGGCCAGAATCTAGCGGTCTGCTTGGTCGGTGGAGGTGATGAATTAATAGGCATGTCCAGATGAGAGAACGAGGAGGAGGAGCCAATGATGGTCTGTGCGTCTGTGGGCTGGAGGATGGAGAGGAGGAAGCCCAGGAAAAGGAGAGACATGCGAGCCATGGTCTGCCTCTGAGTGGTGAGCGCCGGCGACTGGTCCCTCTGTCTGTCTGTCACACCATCCTTCAACTGTGATGCTGTTGACAGAGAAAAACAGGTCATTTTTACTTAATTAAATAAAACAATAATTTTGGGTATGTATACCAGGCGGCAACCAGTGTCTTAAAGCTGCATTCTTTCTAGTGTCCACCAGGGGGCGACTCCTCTGGTTGTATAGAAGTCTATGCTTCATGTGTTAAAGCTGTATTCTCTCTCCTGACCACCAGGGGGTGACTCCTCTGGTTGTATAGAAGTCTATATAAATGACTCTACTTCTCTCTTGATTTATTCCCTCAGTAAACATTGTAAACATGAGTTTAAGTCTCAATCTCTAGTTTCAAGTCTTCTTCAACACATTTGATTTTGAAGCGGACGCATCTTTTTTACAATTCTGTTGCAATTAGCTCCACCCTCTTGTGTAACGTCTGGTTGCATAAAGCCAAGATGGCCACGGCCAAAAACCAAGATGGCTACCACCAATTTTCAGTCCACAAACCAATGGGTGACGTCACGGTGACCACATCCACTTCTTAAATACAGTCTGTGGTGTAAACATGATACCACACAGGTGCCGAATGCAGTTAAAAAAAAACATTTTAGCTTTTACAGAATTCGGTCCATAGCTGACTTAAAATAGTGTAAATCAGTGAGAATTTGCAATGAAGTCTACTTTAATAAGCAATGCATGTCGCAACCGAATGGGCTGATTCAGAGGGCCGGTCAATGAAACTCCCACTGGCTTCCAGCAGCATGACACCGGCGGACACACAGGGTGTGGCGTATGGTTTCAGAATACACGACGCACACAGACACACACAAAGGCAAGAGTTCACCCATACGTTACACAAACCACCGAAATGACCGAGTCAAAAAGACAAAACAAGAGGAGTCACAGATGGTTTCATTCAGTGGCAGATGGACAGTTTCACCTCTCTTCCCCCCCCCCCCCCCCCCCCCCCGCTATCTCTGCCATAAAATGTTCTTTGGATGATAAACAGTTTCGTTCTCCTCCAAAGTTTTTCCGAGCATCAGGACTCTCTCCTCCCCGTTTCTGCTCGTTGTGTTTGAGTCGTGGATGCCAGGAGCTGACAGCTGTGGTGTGGTGAAGCTGAGCGAGCTCAGCGACACGGAGAGACCCCCGGGCCCCCCCGAGGATTACGCAACCTCACGAGTCACCCAGCCAAACAGCTGCCAGTCGTGTCCCCTCAACACGCACTTGTTATCAAGCACAAAACTCCCCTTTTTCTTTTATTATTCGGGCCTCTGACTTACATAAAACTCCCATGTTCCGACCAGCCTCTGCCCGTGACTCACAGCGGGAGATAACCGTGGGGATCAGAGAGGATCACGCTGAAACTTCAGCTGAAACATTAGAAGGAACGGCACAGAAAATAGAAATGGGCGCCTACGGGAGAATTCATTCTGCTGCTCATGACTCACCTGGGGTGCATCCGCAGCTGCACACCACGGTCAGCGTATGCATTTCGTGCTCTTGTAAGACGTGAGTTATCTGTGTGAGCATATGGGAGAAAAATGCATGTGAGTGTGTGTGTGTGTGTGTGTGTGTGTGTGTGTGTGTGTGTGTGTGTGTGTGTGTGTGTGTGTGTGTGCACCAAGCAGGAGGACACAGACCACGATGCAGGTCTGAGAGGAAAATGTAGACTCGTGCACGACGGTCTTTTGTCATCCTGCTCACTTTAGGTTTACATTGTGTATGTATCTATGTATGTATTTGTGTATGTATTCTATTTTTGTATTCTATTTTATCTTATTTTATTATATATTATAAAAAAAAGAAAGCCTCCTGTGGACAGGTGCTACAAACAGTCAACACAGTGCATCTGGTTTTTGTGCATAGATGTATGTCGTCACCTTCCTACAATCATGGTAAATGGTAAATTTACAAACTTTTTAATATGGCATTTTGAAGCTATCATTTAAGCTAGCAATTTAGTTAGCATTTGTGTCAATGAAAATCTCACTCGAACATAATATTAGTAATCATAACATAATTTGACCGTTATTCCAGTATGCCTGTTGTGCCGTGTCTAGAGGCAGCTGGTGCACCCCGATTACATTGGTATTATTTTTTTGTGTTTTCTGAAAAACCTGAAAAAATGACGTAGGCCATTATTTTAGGAAGGTGACGATGTTATGCATTCTAATGCAGCTGTGATGTCCATATCAAATAAATAAAGTCAAAGTCAAAGATGTTGGTCGTGTTACACAACCGCAGCTGTACCACGAGTACAGTAAGAGGTAGTATCTCCACGTCCACCCACTCACAGTAGCCTCACTGTTTATTTTCCTTCCTGTCTCAGCCCCCTCTTCTGCTCTCAGTCTAGTCGGCCGTTGGCCAATCCGACCTCTGATTAATCGCTGCTTTCCCCTCTTTTCTTTCTTAAGAGTGGAGAAGAGTTGCTTCAACAATGCCCCCATGGGGTGAGTGTTGAAAGAGGGGCCCGGAAGATAGCGAGATACGGGTGGATGTAAGAATGCGGAGATAAGAAGAAGAAGAAGAAGAAGAAGAAGAAAAATGGGCATGTTCGCATAACGCATAGGAAGGAGGGGCGGAGGAGGCGGAGGAGGCACGGTGACGGTAATGGAGCTGACAGTGGAGGGAGCGAGAATTTAGGGGGATCAGAAATGACAAAATTAAGACGTGAGGGCAGTAAATTTAGAGATAGCCAGTTGATGCAAACTGACAGAAACTAAGAAGCAGAATGTGTGAGTCACGAGGAATCTGTGTTTCTGGGATAAAGAGGTTCGTTGTGGTCCAGGCGGCCGGGAAGGCACGCGGAGACGCCGAGGCCCGCTCCACCTTTTCCCCGCTGAGGTCAAACAAACGGGCAGGTGTTGCGACCTCTGGCAGCCGGCGATAAACAACCAGGCTCTGGAGGAAAAAGGCGTTGGGTAAACACAGTCGTATCTCGGTCCAACGTAATCCGTCACGTGCGCCCGATGTGTCTGAAAGTAGGCGGTGGAGATTAATGAGCCTTTAAAAAAAAACACACACACACATTAGGACACACAAGATTTAGCGAGAGGAGGGAAACGCTCTGCCTGTCAGCTCTAATCCAATCTCCCAACGTGGGCCTTGAACCCACACACACACGCGGCAAGTTGTCCCCCGCCAAAAAAAAAAGGACTGGATTTAGACAACTTGACTGCAAGTTTCCATTGAAGTCAAACAAATTCCGGCTGATTGGCAGCTCCTCTGAGCCGAAGCTGAATTAATTACAGGCCAGGAATAGCCGACCGAGTGTGTTGTTGGGTTTCATTTAGGCAATCGTGCAAAGACCAGATCAGTGAGATCAGCTGGTTTGGTGTTTGGCTGGAATACAACACCTGGATGCTCTCAGCCAGGGAGAGAAAACACAGAAACACTCCCTCTGTGACGGATCACGTTCAGTCAGAGG
Source organism: Myoxocephalus aenaeus (assembly GCA_038501785.1). NCBI lineage: Eukaryota > Metazoa > Chordata > Actinopteri > Perciformes > Cottidae > Myoxocephalus > Myoxocephalus aenaeus. The sequence continues at coordinate 952,893 of JBAMJR010000086.1, forward strand.
ATTCTTTTTAAATTGATGTTTTCAGCCCCTCGAGGGCAGAGGAACACACTATTTCATTTGCACTGGGGGTGCGCCGCGTGTTGCGTCGATGCCGTCACTCTCTCTAACGCACAATGCGCTCTTTATCCAGAGTAGGAAATGCCCACGCATAGTATCCACCAGTGCAGCCCGCTAGCGACAAATCTGAAGATTACTATAAACTCCTCGCCCACAGCATCGACCTGCCGGTTACACAATCGCATGAGTCGGTGCACAACAGCAGCTGTTGCAATCAGTTAATCGGTGCAGAACTGATGTCACGTCTCTCCACTGATGTATTAATATGGCCGCAGAATGTCCGTGTATACTTTACATGAAGAAATAAATAAAGAACCAGAAAGAGGGAGTGAAGTTTCTGGAGAATCTCCATCTTCCTTGCACATATTTCTCTCTCTCCCTCTCTCTCTCTCTCTCTCTCACATTCCAGGCAGCCTGGCAGTGCAACATTTCCATAATTTTTTTAGGATGAACAAAGACTGGTCTGATGTCTCCCTTTGGGCCGCATGGGTATCGCACCTCAACACTTCTTTGGTTATGAAGCACAGAGTATGCAAAAACATCTCAACGGGTAAAAGACATCCATTGACTGTCGGGACAGATTTTCAACTTTTGTTTGCTTATTCTTTAAATCAGCTATATTTCCGGATTGCAATCACAATTTTTGCAAATTTGACACTTTCATTTCTTCGGGCAAAGACCCTCGAGCAGCTGCTCGCACCGTTTTTGGGAGCTGTGGCTTCTTTTGGTTCAGCAGAAGAAAGGAAACATGTTCATGTTCCTCAAAGAGAGAGATATCAGAACAGGTAGCAAGCTATTACCGGGTATTACAATCAGCACACGTATTGAAGCGTGCCGGTCTGCATGTGAGGCCCAGATGCCAACACGCCTAACAACCATGCAAACAGGGTGTTTACCATGAAGCGGACTTTTGCTCATGAACACAAAGTGCAGCTGATGGAAATGTCTGCGCAACATTTAACGGGCAGATATTTCAATCATGGCCCAAAGCGGTCGGAACGCCGTGTCTCTGACGGAGCGTTCCGATGCCCCGAGTCGACTCGCGTGTATCCGATGTCGCTCTCCGGTGACCGGGATCTCACCGCCAAAGTCACCCCGTGACTCAGCAGAGAGGAAGATGCCCGTTTGACGTCCGGACGACAGGGACGGAAATAAGAAAAAGATTGCAAATCCTTCCCCAAAAATAGACATAGAAACATTGATCAGAGAGATAGTAGTAAGTCGCAGAAAGTCTCTACATCTTCCGTCGAAAACTAAAAACGCATCTCTTTCGACTACACCTTGAATAAGGAAGGTAGCACTGTACTAGCACTCTAGTAGCACTTTGATGTCTCTTATTGATAGCACTTTTGTAATTTTCTGTAATTTTTGTAATTTAACTCTATTGAAGAAACTGTACTTTAGTGATTATTGATTATTGATTCTTGTTGTTTTGAGTTTGTACTCATGATTGAATGCACTATTGTAAGTCGCTTTGGATAAAAGCGTCAGCTAAATGACATGTAATGTAATGTAATGTAGTAACGGGGTTTCTGCAGGGGCAGGGAAGGAGGAGACTGGAATAAACCAGCTGAGAGCTGTGTGTCCGTTAAGTACCGCTGGACATACAGATGTGCAACTTGTGTCGAGGGGGAGAGGTGAGACTGTGAAGCAGTGTGTGTGTGTGTGTGTGTGTGTGTGTGTGTGTGTGTGTGTGTGTGAGACACAGGGAGAGGAAAAGAGTGAGGGGTGTGTGTGTGTGGGTGTGGGTGTGTGAGGGAGTATGTGTGCGGTTATGTTGGTATGCGGGTAGATGGGGGAGGTCGCTGCTTGGACCGTTACAAATTCCACACCTTGGAATAACATCTGGATCCCAAAACAGCTCGCCACAATATTCACTTTGCGTATTGCTTAATTATGGATGCGACACGTTCAAATGAATGAATGCCGTTCAGTTCAGATGAAGTCGATTTATGAGGAGACGTATGGGCATTCTACATTCTCCAGCACGGGCGGTCACCTCCGCCCTGAGACTAAAGATGTCCATTTAGCTCTGAACACAAACCAACTTCTGTTAAAGATGCGGCCCCGCCGCCTCAGGAGGAGAGGGGTGTACGCCCTCACACAGCCGGGATCACGCCGGAGGAAGAGCGGAGGCTCCGGAACCAATCCAGGACGCGTTTGATCCCCCATTTCGAAGCGGACGTCCAGCTTTTTAAAAAAATATAAAAAATGCTGAGCCGCGCAACATCTTTGACTGATGTTCCGCCTTCATGCGAGCCACAGATCAAAAGGTCAAGCTTTAAGGGTGAGGCCCTTTAACTGCACTGTGACTCACACACACACACACACACACACACACACACACACAAGCGCACACACGCTACAGATATTGACATACGACAGGTGATCGTGGACAGAACCTAAACGCACATTGTGTCCCCCAGATTCAGTAAATAACTGTGAGTATATTTGCTCAGAATTTCCAATTAGCCCCCTGAAAAGAAAGAGAAACACACCCTGAGAGATAGCGAGTCTGGTGACTGGTTGAAACAACTGCTAAACCACAACTATAGGCCACAACACAGAGCCGGTTGGTAAACAGTTGGCCGGCTGCAGGGAGGGAGCCGCAGAGCCCAGACTCTCACTTTGCTACAGCTGGATGCAATAAAAACAACCGCGGTGTCAAGTGGGGTGTCGTGTGGCAGCGACTGGGTTTGCAGACAGATTGTATGTATATAAAAACAATTTAAGTAGGCCTATTATCATGTATATAGATGTTGCATAATACACCTTTTTAAATAATGTAATAATGTATATATATATATATATCAGGGCTACACAGCCAGTTTAGGAACAGATTGTTACTCGGTGGGTTTGTGCTTCAGGCCCGTTGGTCTTGAGTCCAGCTGTGTTTTCTACTATTCTGGGAGGACTGGGTGTTATGTCTGCTGTTAACTGGGAGGTTTTATTTGTCTGTACTTCCAGTTTAAAACAACGTTGTTGTGTTGTTTTTTTACGCAAGATAAGCCAACTAAGCCATTCAAAGGCCACTCAACACTGAGGCACGCAGCCGTGGATCATCCTCAGTCCTGTTCCACCCTTTTGTGTCTTTCAAAAAAAAACTATGTTCTCTGAAAACACACAGTCAAAACAGACTGTCCTAAATCTCTCTTGAGCTGCTTTACAGCGTCCTTCCCTCGTTCTTTCTCTTCTGGTTTCTCTTGTCAGTGGATCAGGGTGTGCTGTTTTTCTTCTGATGAGGAACAGGTGAATCCAGATCCTCTAGTCAGGCCCTGCCTACATGTTGAGGTTGGACAACCCTCGCTAATACACTGTAAACACACACACACACACACACACACATGCGCTGCGCACCTGCCTAGTAGCACCCCACTTGTTGCCGTTTCTCCAAAGTTATTCCCACTTTTCATATATTCATACATAGATATTTGGGGGCAATTTAGAGTTAACATGCAAATTATGGAAACACGAGAAGCTGGTGGACAGAATCAAAGGTCTACTTTGTATTCTTGTTATTTTACGTAAAATGCGACTGAATAAATGAGTAATACAGTCTTGCCGTGTGTGTGTGTGTGTGTGTGTCCTCGTCCCGCCGTGGCCTCATTACGTTACACCTGATGGTCATTAAGCCGCCTGTCCGTAAGCAGCCAGCTGTAACCGAGTTGCTACACGGGAAACAGCCTGCGACGTAAACGCTGCGCGCGTCATGGATACAGAGCTACGCGTCTAGAGCTCCAATGACCCCTGCATTAGACATGCACGGGGCGCTGTGACGTCACGTGACGTTTTCCCTCCGCAATCGCAATCCACACGCTGACGTGATCCACGATCAGAGCATGTAACGCCGTTACATGAACGTTACACCCCCCGGTCCCCACGTTCAAGGTGCTGATCATCCAGGTAAAGGTGCGGACGCGTTGCGGCGAATTACAGCCGCGTGGACCCGCACAGGTGAGAGAGAGGAAGCGTCCCGTCCCGTCCCGTCCCCTCCCCAACCCCGCGCGTGGATCACTGCGCCAAAAGTACCGCCGCATAGCAGCCGCTGTGTTACCGGCCATTCACCACGCGAGACCATACCTGCGGGTGTGTGTGTGTGTGCGGGCGCTCCTCCGCTCCGCTCCGCTCCGATCGGTCTCCTCTGCGTGCGGATACGGTGGACACGGGACGGACCGGGACCGCGCTGCGTTAGTCCGGTGCTGGGTACCGCGCGCGTGAAAACGGTCCTGTGTCCGCGCGCAGAGAGCTTCAGCAGCCTCGTCCCGCTGCCATGAGCTACTGAGCAGATAAAGCCCCCTCCACTGCGCTCCATCTCTCTCCACACTGCTCCCTCCCTCCCTCCTTTCCTCCCTCCTTTCCTCCCTCCTTTCCTCTCATTTTCTCCCTCCCCTCCACCTCACAAGTAAACACGATTGCCTACCTACCGGCCTACCGCCTGGCACGTCTGTTACGCAACAGCAGTTCCAGCCTGAGCCCACAGTGGCCTACCTTTTCTTTTTTTCTTCTCTTTTTTGTGTGTGTGTGTGTGTGTGTGTGCCCAGTGGAAATATG
>JBAMJR010000086.1:962500-1080000 GCA_038501785.1 Myoxocephalus aenaeus
CAAAAAACAAAAAAAATGTTGCGCAACAGGGGACAGTAATAGGTCAAGCGGCCCTCGAGACTTGGCCGTGTTGTCACCAGAGACGAGTCACACGAGCCCCGAGCCGCCACAGCAGATAGCTGCAATCCCTCGCTATAAAAAGAGCAGCTGACCCGGTCCACCGGCGCCTATAAACACACAGACGCCGCGGCGGCTTTGTGCGATCGGACAGACGCACTATTTCGACGCAGGGGGAAGAAAAAAAATGCAGCGAAGACACACACACACGACGTACAGCGTTTTGGTGTCCGGTGACCTTTTCTGGACATGCAAAGGAGATGCCGCGACGTGTCGGTGCGCTGGGTAACTAGGAGCCGGGGGGGCTCGGCAGAAAGCGGTGACCCTTTGAATGTGTTGTTCTGAAAAAAAAAAAGGCTGTGTAAAGCAAATGGCCCACTTTAAGTTGTATTCTATTTTGTATTGTTCATCCTCCAATGCATACTGCCACCCAGAGGCCTCGTTTGGCAACATTGAGCAGGAGAGACCAATGTGATGCTTTCAGTGTCAGTGGGCTTGATGACGTTTTCTCTCACAATAAATACACACACACAAAAAAATATCCCATAAGTTATTTTGTTTATTATAAAAGTAGTGTACCGTATTATTACTGTAGTCGTGAGCTAATAGGAAAGTAGACGTAGAAGAGGTCACAGTAAACACAAACCCTGAGAATCTTACAATAAGGAGTTTTCTACCCTGATGAATATACTCTTTATATATTTGAATTCCAATATTTTTGTTGTTTTTTATGTATAACATAAAAAACGTTGTGGTATTGCAATCCGATGCGAGTCCTGATGTAAGAAGCTTGTTTACCTCTCGTCACTCTCTCATTAGACGGACGTCTTTGCTTTCTTGCGATGCGCCGACTGGGTTTTCGTGTCCTTCGCGGCGCCATTCCCTTCCGTCTTAATTGTTTTGCTCTCGCGCGCCGCCGCCGTCGTCGTCACCTTCGCCTCCTCGTCTTCCTCTTTCTTCGGCCGCTTCAGGGGCGACGTTCCTTTGAGCGTCTGGAACTTCTTGAGGTCGGCGCAGAAGAGCACCTGAACACACGGATACAGGAGACACACACTTTGGCTGTAGCGGGCCGACGGGAGGTCACATGACATGAAACTCACGGACCGACGGTGACGGTGTGACACTCACCGATTGGGCCCAACCTGCATAAGGACCCCACAGGTGTCTGAAAAAATCCCCTGTGCAGAAATATGACATTGGATTATGTTAACGATGAAAGAGAACAGTGTTGACCATCAGAGCGAACATACTGCTGGTATATCTATACATACACTACCGTTCAAAAGTTTGGGGTCACTTAGAAATGTCCTTATTTTTCAAAGAAAAGCACTGTTTTTGTTCAATGAAGATAACATTAAATTAATCAGAAATACACTATACATTGTTAATGTGGTAAATGACTATTCTAGGTGGAAACGTCTGGTTTTTAATGAAATATCTAGGTGTATAGAGGCCCATTTCCAGCAACTATCACTCCAGTGTTCCAATGGTACATTGTGTATGCTCATCGCATAGAAGACTAATGAATGATTAGAAAACCCTTGTGCAATTATGTTAGCACAGCTGAAAACAGTTATGCCGGTTAGAGAAGCTATAAAACTGGCCTTCCTTTGAGCTAGTTGAGTATCTGGAGCGTCACAAAATGGCCAGAAAAAGAGAACTTTCATGTGAAACTCGCCAGTCTGTTCTTGTTCTTAGAGATGAAGGCTATTCCATGCCAGAAATTGCGAAGAAACTGAAAATGTGTCTGGGTGACCCCAAACTTTTGAATGGTAGTGTATGTGTATATATATATATATATATATATATATATATATATATATATTGCTGAATATGACTACCAACCGAGATCTCGGTGCAGTTTATCCGTGATGCTCTTCTGTCGGTTGCCGGGAGCGTAGCTGTAGTCTCGTTTAGCGATCTGCCACACGTGTGTGTCTATGGGCACGGCCTCGGCCTTATCCAGGGACATCAGACACACACAGTCGGCCACCTACGGACACACACACACACACAGGGCCTTGATTACATGCTGATGATGTTACAAGTTCACAAAAAAAAAAAAAGTACAAGAGGCTGCTCTACCTTGGTGCCGACGCCGGGGAGAGTCCGCAGAGCGTCGCGGGCCGACAGGTACGGGACGCCGCGGAGGCCCTCGAGCCACCGGAGCCCGTGGGCGTCCAGAATCTGCGCCGCGCTCTGCTGAAGGAACCGAGCCCGGTATCCAAAACCCAGATCCCTGAGGCGCGCCTCCACGCCGTCGTCTGCAAAGGAAGATAAGATAAGATAAAATAAGATAATTCTTTATTAGTCCTGCAGTGGGGAAATTGCAGGATTACAGCAGCATAAAAAGACAAAAACAAGTAATATAAATAACAGTAATAAAAAAACAGTAAAGAAGAAGAATACACAGTAGGAAACAACACATTTGTGACGACAACGGAGAGTGAACGTGACTCTCAGCAGGTTTACAGATGCGTGGAATATTTAGGGACTTGAAGGAAGAAATAAACACAAACAAAAAGAGACAGTATATGTTTGTCATAGAGCCCGCAGTGAGATTTATGTACCACTCAGCTCACAACCAAAGCTCTTCTTATTCTACTTTCTTATAACAGATGCTGCATAGTTGTGGTCAGATATATAAATGCATCTATAAAAGATACATTAATCCTTAATTTAGCCATGGGGGAAAGTTAGAAAAGTAAACAAGTGCCTCACTTCCAAGATGGTGCGTTTTTATTATCGAAGAAAATCCTCCGTCCAAAATTCAATCAATTTATAACATTAACTAAATGATATATAATAGTAATAACCCAAAAGGGGGGAAATAATTATGTTTATAAATGCCACGAAAAGTAAAGATCCCTCAAAGTCAAACCAAACGTCGGAAAAATAAATAAATAAAAGCCATATATCAAAACCATAAATAACCACAAAACATCTACAAGTATGATAAAAGAACATTAAATAAGACCTAAATATTAGAAAATACATCAATGCATTGCTTTCTATCATGAAACTGAAGCCAGAATATAAAAACCAAGGCCTCCTGGTTGGATCTTATCCCACTGAACCCTGCACCACCGACGTAAGAGAGATTCTAAACTGAAGGTCTGTGGAGACAGAATACCTGCGAGCGCGGACAGGGAGGGGAAGTCGTGGTAAGAGGTTTCGTCCAGCCGGCACAGCGGGGCGCCCAGAGCCTGACACAGCCGCTCCACCATGCCGTGGATACGAGAGATGTGGTTGTTGGAGGTGCAAATGAAGGAAAAAAGACATTCGGTGGGGTCCTGGCGAAGCATTCTCACACCTGCGGAGAGACACAACAATATATATATTTATAAAAACAAATATTGTCAGTGTAATATTGAGTGGTAGCTCACAAACTGGCCTGTGAAGATGTCTGCGATGCGCTGGAAGTGGGGGTCTGCAGCTCCCCATCCCTTGTGCAGATCCTCCAGCTTCACCTTCAGCTGGAAGTAGTCTCTGAGCATCTCCTCCTCCTCCTCCTCCTCTTCCTCAGTGTCCTGCACTGGAGTCACCGCCACCGGCTCCTCCTCTTCCTTCTGCAGAGCCTCCATGAATCTCTCCCCTAACTTGTTTTCCACCTTGAGAGAAACTCCAGCTCTCCTCTTCCTCTTCCCGTCCGAGCTTTTGTACGCGTGGTACCAGAGGGTGTCATCTGTCTGGGTCAGGGTCCACACGCGTCCTCCCATCACTCCGGTCCAGTGACCTTCCGCAGTTTCTCTCCAGCTGTGGGGTTTAATAAACACATGTCAATACACAGAGTGTCAGACGGGGATGTGATCTGCTCTGTTACGGTGGCGGAACAACGTCACATCTGAGACCCCAAACTCACCGGAAGGATTGTCCGCAGGCGAGCGTGAGATCCAGACGCAGCTCGGACCTGGCGCAGGCCAGAGATCTCCACAGTCTCGCTCCCGATGACAGCACCGCATGTTGGGCCATGGCCACAAGTCACCCCGCTGTCTGGTGTTTATAAGTTAAAACAACATCCTCCCACAGCGCTGCGGCATTATAGAAACTCGCGGTGTGAGTGGGGAAACCGGAAACACAACATCAGTGTACGTTACAACAGTGTAATGCCTTTCGGGGAGTTGATTTAACTGTTAGCTGGCGGCGATAATGATGGTCAACAAAGACCTAACACTGTCGCAAAGCTGGGCGCATATTAGAAGAAAATCTTTCGAGTTTAGGTGCTTGTAATACTATTTAGTATAAAACTAAATGTTATCTAACTCAAAAAAAATTATAATTGTGGTCCTAACTTCATATTAATAATGATCAGGAATAGTTTAAATGACAATCTGATGCAACATTACACCGATTCCGGTAACCCCGCCCTCCTCATGTCAACACAACTTCTGATTGGCTGTCTTACATAAGGTGGGCGGTAATTCTAACCAAGCTCATCCACGATTGGTTAATGTATCCGTGCCCGCGGTGTCCTATTGGCTAATATTTTTGGACCTCGAGGTGTACACAGGAAGTCGTCTCCCTCGATCTCTCTTCTGAAAAAGTCGTGCTCGGAGAGCGGCGTGTCAGAGGGGCTCGGATTTACCCGGTGAACACGGCGGAGAAAATGGCAGAAATGTTGACACTTTTCACGTCCATTGGGCTCAGCGAGCAGAAAGCGAAAGAAACGCTGAAAAATGAAGCGCTGAGTTCCGCCCTGAAGGACGCAATTATTCAGGTACGACCCGACGCTTGTGGTGGAAGGACAGCTGCGGAATGTGACTGGCATTACATTTATTTATTTTAGCTCCCTTGTTGTATTAAATACGTATTATTTATTATATTTGTCTCAGTTCTTCTTCCCTTTTTTAAGAGGCTCCTACCTTTTTGGATACGTGTCTCATAACTTATCTAGGTTAGTTAACTGTTGTGGCAAGGTCTCCATTATTTCACTTTCACATTGATGCAGTTGTCCCAGGGTCCAGCTGAGAGACATTATAACACTTCCCCGTTGGACTGTGACACCATAGCTAATGACACAGCCCAATAGCTATGAGACATGCATACATTTTGAAGGACAAATCAATGAATTAACTAAAAACAAATATGTTTCGACTATACCTTGAATAAGTAGCACTTAAATGGCACTTAGTAGTTTAACTTTATTGAAGAAATTGTACTTTCTTGATTCTCGTTCTGAGTTTGTACTCATGCACATATTGTAAGACACTTTGGATAAAAGCATCAGCTAAATGTAATGAATTCTGGTCTTTTTGTTCCTCTCTCATTGGTTCCAACAGGCTCAGCGTTCCCTCGGGGCATCAGGAGTGGACAAAGCCGTCGGTACATTGCTGTACAGTATGGCATCTCGCCTTAAAGACCCCAAGCGCCTGGCGTTCCTCGCAGACGCCATAGTTCAGTGCAAAATCTGCACAGAGCTGCAGCTGGCAGGTAATTCCTGACATCTGTTGACATGTTGCAACCCGACTGCTCGTGAACAAAATGTGAACACGACTTATTTTAAGGGGTCGTTTTCCAGACTGAAGCTATTTTTTTTTTCACTCACCCACCACGGCTTTTACACAAAGTCTGGAATACACTACATTTATTTAACACAAGATGTGCAGTAAAAAAATATCTTGACCCCACACCGAGTGCAACTTCTGAAGGAAGGCTGGGGAAATGTTGAGAGCATAGGAGAAAGCAGAATGGATTGAGTGCCAGCCTTGATTATATATACTTCTTAAATTAATGAGAAAGGTGTGTGGACATGAACGACTGCAGAAAAATGACTTCTCATCCCTATCTTCTTTTTGCAGCTGCACTGGAATTTGTGAAGAGTCATCCTCAGGACCCCATCAACCAGAAGGAGTTTGAAGAGGCATGTGGAGTGGGCGTGGCCGTAACACCGGAGCAGATCGAAGAAGCCGTAAGTGAGCGTACGTTCTCCGAAATATGTCCGTGTCGTACGTCCGTCAGCCTCGATGACCGTTGAATATCGCCCCGCAGGTGGAGTCGTTGATCAAGAAGCACAAGGAACCGCTGCTGAGGGAGAGGTACCACTTCAACATGGGACTGCTAATGGGTATGATGTCATACTTCCTTGGTTAAATATCTTTGCAACCATTAAAGGCGGGGTTGGTAATCTTGAGAAACCAGCGAGACGTTGCTAGATTAAAAAAAATAAAAATCCAACAGAAAAAAAACGCAGCCCAGTGTTTCCAACTGTTTTCTAGAAACTTACAGCACGAGCACCAAAAGTCACTAAATCTAGCAAAATAGGTGCAGGTAGCCTGTCCAATCTTTAAATTCAAGCAGAATTAAATGATTGGCAGCGCTTGTTACAGTCTTGCGAGCGCCAGTTAGCTGATTACGTCTCTTTTTTTTTGACAGAGCATTTTAATAGAATTTTTACAAAAATATCCCCAAAAAATGACCAACTCTGCCTTTACTGTCAATTTAACAACATCAGTCATGCATGATTCTTAAAATAATTATACTTTGCTAGTTCACTAAGAAATGTAAGCGCGAGTTTAATAAACCAGACTTTATGTTCAATATTTCTATCATTAATTTGCAACAAACACATTTTTTTCTACCGAGTTTAGTTGTCTGAAAAATATGTTCCAAATATGTTATTACAGCTACGTCGGACACATCATTTGATTTATTGATTGCTGAAAATGTCAACAGTTATAGCAAAACAATGTTTCTGGAAGAAGGTTACCATCTTTTAAAGCCTAACAGACGCACAGAATGTCTCACTAAGCTTTTGTCTCCGTTGCAGGAGAAGCACGCTCTGCTCTAAAATGGGCTGATGGGAAGGTCATCAAGAATGAGGTGGACTTGCAGGTGTGTACGTCTTGAAAAAGAGAATGTTGTGATTGTGCGTTTGCAGCCGAGGTTGTTGGTTTTACTCGCTGCCGACCGTAACGATCTCTGACTTTGTCCTTAAAGGTCCTGCACCTCTTGGGCCCCAAGACGGAGGCCGACCTGGAGAAGAAACTCAAGGTAGCACAAGTCCAGTTATTTAAAAGGAAAAAGCTTGACGGTTTGCGTAGTACGTTTATTCGATTCCTGTGTCCAGACAATAAATATATACGACTCAAAACCAACATGTTAAATCACAGCTAGTCATCTTTTATGCAGCTTCAACAAACTAGATTAATAAGCAAGCTTTGGCGGGGCGGGTAGGCGGATTTTGTTGCTTTTTAATATGTTCATATAAATATGTTCTTCTCATTTAACTCTCTGCACGAACGCAAGTCATTTTATCTTCTAAAACTATTCCTTTAATCGCAATCTTCTGACTTCATCTGCGGCTTGTATCTATTTTGTTTTTCAGCCCCAGAAAGCCAAAGTGGCAGGCAGTGAGGGAAAGGTGAAGAAAGAGGAGGTGGCGGTGACTGGTAAGCAGCCGGAAAAGCGGACGTCAGATTGACAGCAAATTTATTTTAATGTTTTTGTCATGTATGCTTTTATTTTAATTTGTTTCACTTTGCTTGTTGGTTGTTTTTAGATGAGGGGATGGCTGGGGAGGGAAGGTCTCTGATGGAGCAGCTCAGAGGAGAAGCCCTGAAGTTCCATAAACCAGGTGAGAAGGAACCACCTGAACCATGAGAAGCAGTTTCCTCTCGGCTCGTTTCTCTTCACTGACTGAGCGTGTTACCCTCCATCACACAGGAGAGAACTATAAGACTGAGGGCTATGTGGTCACACCAAACACAATGGACTTGCTTAAAAAGCACATGGAGATCACTGGTGGACAGGTACACACTTTATATTTGTTACTTTTGGAGAAGAAACACATTAACTTAATTTTTTTTAATGAATATTTGTTTTTCCACCTTTTTTTTTATTTGCGATTTTCCTTTTTTTTTAGATTCGTAGTCGTTTTCCTCCCGAGCCCAACGGGATCCTTCACATTGGACACGCCAAAGCCATCAACTTCAATTTTGGTTTTGCAAAGGTATGTGTCCGTCTGTTTCTCCATCATCATTTTAAAGGCAGGGGGTAGGGGTGTGTGCGGGCAGAAAACAGGCAGACAGGCAGACAGGCAGGTAGATAGGCAGGTAGCTCAAACGGTCATTACATTTGGGCCAAATACAATTATTATTACATTTCTGCGACAGCCACAGATACTGCATTTTGTTGTTGTTTTGTCAGAGCATTTAATTCGTGGATTACCGTCAGTGTGTAGTGAGAATTTCCAAAAAAATATCAGTCATGCATAATTCTTAAAACAATTATACTATACTAGTTAAATAAAAAAAGGTAAATGTGAGTTTTAATTAAACACATAAAATGTTAAATTGTCCTATTTTCAATGCAATCGTTAAGGGTCAACTGCACATTTTATTCTACCCCCAAAAAAACTGCTACTACTTGGCTGAAAAGTATTTTGAGTTGTTTTCTTTGTTGGAGCACCACTTCCTGTTTAACCCTCTCTCGTGTGTCTTCCTGCAGGCGAACAACGGAATTTGTTTCTTGAGGTACGACGACACGAATCCAGAGAAGGAGGAGGAGAAATACTTCACCGCTATCAGGGAGATGGTGGAGTGGCTTGGTGAGTCTGACTCTGTTGATCTCCACCGTTTTGTGATCCGGTGAAAGCTCCACGCTCATGAAGAAAGATTCAACATGTCAACATAACTCCATAACTAATACGCAGGCTACGAACCGTTCGCTGTCACGCACGCATCCGACAACTTTCAGCAACTCTACGACCTCGCCGTGGATCTCATCCGCAGGTGAGTGCAGGATCCGCGCGCACGTGTCGGTAAGTGCGCGAGCCTGGGAGGAGGTGATATTGAATTATTTTTTTTTCGTTCAGGGGTCACGCGTTCGTGTGCCACCAGAAAGGGGAGGAGCTAAAGGGCCACAACACTCTCCCGTCGCCGTGGAGGGACCGACCCGTCGAGGAGTCGCTGGTGCTGTTCGACAGGATGAAGAAGGGGCTGTTCGCCGAGGGGGAGGCCACGCTCAGGATGAAGATGGTCATGGAGGACGGGAAGCTGGACCCCGTGGCGTACCGGATCAAATACACGCCGCATCATCGGACGGGGGACGAGTGGTACGCTGGAACTGTTGTGCTTTTCTTTCACCCAGATGGTTTCATTTGAATACATCCCTTTCTCACTACAAGCTGCGTTTTTTATTTACGTCTCTCCTTCTCTCTGCAGGTGCATCTACCCCACTTACGACTACACCCACTGCCTGTGTGACTCTATTGAAAACATCACGCACTCGCTCTGCACCAAAGAGTTTCAGGCCAGGTATGCGCAAACTCATCCGCCGATCCATCGTAGTTTGACACGCACATGCATCGCCTCCGTTCACCGCCTCTGTTCGGTTCCCTTTGTGTGTGTGTGTGTGTGTGTGTGTGACAGGCGCTCATCGTATTTCTGGCTGTGCAACGCTCTGGACGTGTACTGTCCTGTCCAGTGGGAGTACGGGCGCCTGAACCTCACCTACACCGTCGTGTCAAAGAGGAAAATCATCAAACTGGTGGAGACCGGCGTCGTCAGGTAAGAAAGGGATTTATTTAAACTATTTGCATTGCATTACATTGCAGAACAGTTTGTGTTGTGATGATTGTAAATAAATTGGCTGTTTGGATGAAAAGTATTACAATATACTTTATTATATCGATACTGACCTTATTAAGTGGAATAGGTGTCAACCAGACTTGAACGATCCACATTTGTCGATGTCATGTTTAAACAGTGCCATGCCCACCGGTCTCCTGTTTCCTTAATTTAAAAAGTATCCCAATATTGGCAGATATCCTGAGTTGAGGGAAAAAGTCGGGTCCCTGCATCCCTTCCTGCTCCCATGTTGTATATTTATGTCAACGTGAAGGCTTGAATTAACGTGAATTAACCAGTGAATAAAGAAATATGCCCTAAATATTGTGCGCAGGCACAAGCCTGAAATCATTATCCATTAATTAGAATCAGAACCATTTATTGTCGTGTATGTTTTCACATACAAGGAGTTTGTCCTGGCGGGAGGTGCATAACATTTAACATTTAATATTTAACAAGTGCAATAAATGAGAGCATGAATATTTACAATTAAATCTACAGTAGAATATAAAGTGCACAGATAACAGTACTTTAAGGTAGAATGTAAGTGTAATGTGAAGGTGACAAGTGTATTTAAATATGAGGTATGGAGGGAGTGACCGGTAGGAAATTGTCTCGGGGTGACAGTCAGTTAACTTGAGAAATGAAGTTAGGATGGATAAAAAAGGGCCTACTCACAATATTATACGATGGATTATTTGAATTAAATGGCGCTGGTATGTGCCGCTTGCTGCACATGTTCTGTCACGTCAAGTTAAAGCTGAAAGAAAGTCGGTAAAGACTCAAGCGGGAGCGCATCGAGAGCAGACCAAGACTCTGAGGGGTCGAGACCAAGTCAAGACCAGCGTTAGTCCTCCACTGCATGACACGCTTACAATAGAAGGTGAACACGCAAGCCAGAGTCACTCCTTTAAATATATCTCGAAGATCCACATTCCCATTAAAACAAATGGAGATCCCTCTGCATTCACCTCTTTCAGTGTATGCATGTAAAAGTGTCCCATGTCTGGAAAAAGGGGCTTTTGAGTATTAAAAGCACAGATCTCGATCGACAATGCGAACATCGTTAATTTGTTAATTCGCTGTGCGTCGTTTTAACCCCAACTGCTGCCTTCGGTTCATAGTGACGTACTTTCTGATTACAGAGACTGGGACGATCCCCGACTCTTCACCCTGACTGCGCTGAGGAGAAGAGGTTTCCCGCCAGAGGCCATTAACAACTTCTGTGCTCGGGTATGCAGCGTGTGACTCAAGGAGGAGCTGGTGATTAACCGTGTGTGTGTGTGGGGGGGGGGGGTGACGGCGCCGCAATGACGATTTTCACATCTGTCGGCAGGTCGGAGTCACGGTTTCCCAGACGACGACGGAGCCCCACCTCCTGGAGGCGTGCGTGAGGGACGTGCTGAACGACTCGGCGCCCAGAGCCATGGCCGTGCTGGAACCGCTCAAAGTCACCATCACCAACCTCCCCGAGGGCTCGAAGGTCTGTGGTGGACGCGGCGCTCGCGATGCGGTACTTCCTGTCTGTTGAGGTGGCGCTGAACGTTCCCGCTTGTGTCGTCCTCTCGTGTCTCAGTCAGATGTACGAGTGCCGGACTTTCCCGCCAACGAGGCCAAGGGCAGCCACACCGTCCCGTTCACGCGCACGATCTACATCGAGCAGAGCGACTTCAGAGAGGTCAGAGATGGGGATGAAACAAATACCCTCACGGTAGAAGTAGCAGACTCTGTTCACAGAAGGTGACGGTGGACTACTCTGCTTTTTTTGCAGGTGATGGAGAAGGGCTACAAGCGTTTGACCCCAGACCAGCCTGTCGGGCTGAGGCACGCCGGGTTTGTCATCTCTTTCCAGAAGGTCATCAAGGTGAGACTACCGAGTATTTCGAGGTGTGGTCGGACCTGTTTTTGCAGGGCGGAATTTACCTGCGAGGTGAGGCGATTATAGTAGTTAAAATAGCTTCCGTCTTTAGTTTCAAGTCTTCTTCAAATTAGCATGATGTTCATTTAGTACATTTTGGTTCATTCAGAGTCAAATAGACCAATTACAGGGTTCTTACGGTCATGGAAAACCTGGAAATTCCCATGGTTATTTCCAGGCCTGGGGAAAGTCCTTGAAAAACGTTTTGTAAAAGTCATGTAAATGTGTTATATTCATGTGTTCATGACGTTCATTTACGCTGAGTTTGAAATAATTAATATCCTTTTATAAGAAAGAGGCTCAAAATATAAGCAGGCATACATACAGGCATCTATATAAATGTTTATTATTTTAATCAAACTATTGTCTCATTCATTTGTGTCATTTAAGGTTTACTGTATGCTTTGTATTCTCATTGTTAGTTTAAATACTACATTTACTCACTTTTTCATGTTTACACCAAGATTTCACAAAATGTTTGGTCATGGAAATTTGGTTAAAAGTCATGGAAAAGTCATGGAAATCCATTGGTGAAAATGTGTATGAACCTTGCAATTTAGTAGGGTAAGCTTTAGGGCGGGGCTACCTTGTGATTGACAGGTTAGCTGCCACGGTATTATCCGGTCTGGGAGTTGTCCGTGTTTTCGTCTTCCAACTTTAACCCTTTCACTGTGTTTTCAGTTCATGAAAGTAACATTTTGGTCACCTAAAAATGTCTCCATTCAGCGTTCGGTTGTACTTAGCTCCACCCTCTTCTGGTTCCAAAATCCAAGATGGCGACGGCCAAAATGTCCATCTCAAGGCCTCGGAACTGTAGTCTAAAAGCCAACGGGTGAAGTCAGGTTGTCATATACAGTCCGTGAGTTTAACTAATGTCTGAGAGTTGACCTGTACTGTCAGCTGAAGGTCTGCTCTTGGTGTAACTCGTCCTCAGCCGTGTCTGCGTCCCTCTGTGGACGTCTCCACCTCCTGGTCCACGTCCTGCTGACCTCCCATTTTGTTTCTCAGGACGCTCAGGGTAAAGTGGTGGAGCTGGAGGTGACCTGTTGCAGTTCTGAGACCGCAGAGAAACCAAAGGCCTTCATCCACTGGGTCAGCCAGCCATTGATGTGTGAAGTGCGTCTTTATGAAAGACTGTAAGTCACAAAAACAAAAAAAACACACTCGCTGTCATTTCCAACCAATATTACGCGTAGATAATAACTTAACTTCTCTCTCTCCTTGTAGGTTCCTGCACAAAAATCCAGAGGATCCGTCTGTTGTTCCCAACGGCTTCCTGAGTGACATCAACCCCGTGAGTACCGCAGCTCTCCTGCGACTGTCTTAACTCGACTTTTTCAACCGGCGCGGCGATCGTTTAATGCGCTTCCTCCTCTTTTTCGTTACCCAGGATTCCCTGCATGTGATCAGCGGTGCCTTAGTGGATACCTCGGTGAAGACGGCAAAGGCTTTAGACAAATTCCAGTTTGAGAGAGTTGGCTACTTCTCCCTGGACCCCGACAGCACCGCAGATAAGGTACAGAAACGGGTTGTGTTTCATATTACACATGCTTACTGAAATTATTATTATTATTATTATTATTATTATTAGAGTTTGGCTCCTACGTAATGAGTGTAACGGAAATCTTTCTTTCCCTGCAGCTCATCTTCAACCGAACGGTCACCCTCAAAGAAGACCCCGGGAAGATCTGATCCACGGATCGATCAAGCCGCACGACCTGCTTCCCACGAGCCCACGGATACATGTCCAAATGGTTTGCATCACTTAAAGGTGTCATTTTAATAAGGGCACAGACTGCTCAGGCCAAATAAAGTCAGGTGCTCTAATAATTACAAGCCCGTATTTCTAAAATGCGGTTCCCCTTTTTATGGATCTGTCTTCCTGAAATTGTTCTATATCTGCCGCAGAAGGATTCACATGCAGTGTTTCTTCTTTGTTGAATGTATGCAACTTTGATCGTTTAGGACTTTGTGTGTGTTAATACAATATTGCACAGAGGAGATGCTTTCAAATACCATGCATTACTTTTTTTACAAAGGTGGTAGATCACTGCCAAACCATCATGTGCATTTCTTTTTTAAAGACCTTTTGACAGGAGACAAGAATAAAAAATTAAAACATGCAATGTCTCTGTGTTGATAGTTTTTGAAGCTGATATATCAATATTCTCCGACGCGTGATATTTTGGTATGAGAATCCAATGTTTGACTTTATTTATTATGATGTTCTGGCTTTAAGACCAAGAGCACAAGATAATGTCAGCTGTGATGTTAGAAAAAATAAAACACAATCCCAGACTTATGATATTAATATATTGTGTTGCATTAGTTTCTGTGACTGTTATGGCAGCTGTGATATACATAACCTGCAATCCCAACAGAGGAATATAATATATTGACAGGAAAAAATACTATTGAGCCAATACTGATCAATAAAAAAGGATGCTGTATTTGTACACAAACCAGACGTTTTGCAAAGTAAAAGTAAATAAAATACACGAGTTTCAGTTACAAAATAGTGTAAATAATTAATTTATTAATATGTGAAAAGAGGGAGAAAAAAATGTATGTGTACCTCTCAGCATAGAACGTTAAAAAAGAAATACTAAATCAAATATTTGGGCCAAATAGAAACTATTCTATTTTATCACATTTTATTATATATTGGGAAAAAAAGCCTCCTGTGTACAGGTGTTGGAAGTTAGCGTTTCGCTATATACACTCAACACATTGCATCTGTTTTGTGTGTGCATAGATGTATGTTATGAATTCTAATGTCACTGTGATGTCCACAACAAATAAATAAAGCCAAAAAGTCAAATGTGGGAGACGCAGACCACGCTGAAACGTAATGCGTGGGAATTGACCCTCAACTGCCCAGAGCTTCTCGAGCGCCACCCATTTATTCAGCGCATCTCTTCCGGACGACCTTAAAAGATTCAGAAGCCAGTGAACCACTAGGAGCGGCTGTCTGGTATAACTGGCTTTTAAGGTGGACTGACATCTACCCGATCTTAACGGCTACTTCACGTGCGGTGTCGCCTTTAACGCTCCATCCCGCAAGCGTCAGTTCCCGCGATAGCACGGCCCGGAAATCCCGCGATAGCACGAGATAGTTACAACTCGCTCTCCTATTGGTCCAAGGACACTGTTGTAAGATGGCGCCCTGCGAAATATGAGTAGTTGAGAAAAAGAATAAGAACTAGTTAGCCATCTAGCGAAAATAAGGAAAACGTAAGAAGAAAGCAGCCGCAGGGGGGAAACGCCAGCAGCTCATCGCGTCCCTGTTTTTTGGAAGAGGAGCCCCCGTTTCGGCTCGAGCCTCTGCCCGTTTGAGGAAGACAGCTAGCTAGCTAACGCGCCTGCTAGCTTCAGAGGTAACATAAAGCAGGAAAACAATGTAGTCCCCGTGACGCCACAGACAGGAGAGTTACCTCGATGTCTAAACTCACTACGGAGAGTATTGTGTTGTTCCTCGTGCCCGCGGGCGCGTTACACGTTGGCAAACACAGCTGTATTATTTGAGAACAACACGCGGCTAGGTTGTGCCGTATCCCTGGCTAACCTAGCTTGTGTTGTGTGATCAGCTGTTCGATCAGCTGTTATAGAGCAGCTAGAACTCAAACGTCACTTAACCGTGGTGCCAAAACAACTCGCATGTGCTCATTATGCAGCAGTTTCCGCCACTGCTTTTGAATACTGCAGCGGATTTGGAAAGTGGCCGCGCTTTTGTCCCTGCTCGTACACAGTGAGAGATTTAACCCTTTATCTGTCTGTGGATGATGATCCATAGGTCTGTTTGTAAACACTGTGTGTGACTGCGCAGCCTTTTCTGTGCCCTTTTTGTTATTTGTTCATATCAATAATTTATTAATCCCGCAAGGGGGAATTGTTTCATTACAGCAGCATTTATAGAAACTAGTAAAGCTAAAGTTAAATATAAATATATAAATGCACAATATATACAACAAAAATAGAATAATATTAAAATGACAAAAAACTATTAATGCATTAATGTTATAGTTGTATGATATATTTGGCCAGAGGTGATTGTCACGTTCTTTTTACCTTTTTTGATTGCTTTTGACTCCTACAAGTTTTGACAGGGTTATTGAACGGTGATTAATAGTATTTTTTTGTTTATATAGACATTGTAAATACCTAACTTTGCAGCTGCTTTAAAAAAAATCCTAAATCAATTCTGCTTTTTACTCAGATTCCTCCCAGAAGAAGACACTGCCAGCAGCGATGAATAACTCCCTGGATGGATCGGGCTCCTATGAGGAGCTTGTGAGGCAGAAAGCTCGGAGCATCCCTCAGCACCGCATGAAGGAGTTCCTGGAGTCCTTGGCTAGCAAAGGCCCAGATGCCCTGCAGGAGTTCAGCCAGCAAGACGGAGATACTACGACGACCACCACCACCACTATGGTCTACCAACAAGAGGCTAACTGCATCTACACAGACAGCACAGAGGTGGCCGGGTCGCTGTTGGAGCTGGCCTGTCCGGTAAATCAGCGCACTAATTGGTCACCAAATCGGTCCGTTAAAGAGCTCCGTCCAGCTCTCTGACAGGCACTGTGTTCTGATGCAGGTTCAGGTGCAAGTCCAGCCACAGCAGCAACATATACAGATACAGGAGTCCCAGCAGCAGTCTGTACAGCAGAATCCAGAGCAACAGATAGTTCAGGTTTGTACTTTATTTTTTTTATTTTTATGATGTCTTTGTGTTTATCCTTTCACTCTGTTCCGTTTAATCCTTAGTTCACAAAACGTTACCTATTATCTCTATTTTCAGGTGCAGATTCAGGGCCAGCAGCAAGGTCAAATGCTGGGCCAGGTCTTCCAACTGCCCTCTGGCTCCCATCAACAGCTGCAAGGTGTGACTACTGCACAGCTGATTCAGCCTGGGGATCTCACGGAGGAGCAGCATCAACAGGTACACATAAGCACACGCACGCACCATGGGAGAAATGCACGTTTTATTGCACGTTTTTATTTAGTTACCGGTAATAATCTCCCTCCCATGTGTTTTAGCTGCAAGCCCAGTTGGTGGCAGCCGTCGCAGGGGGACAACAGATCCAGATCCAGACAGTGGGGGCCCTGTCTCCCACCCAGCAGCAGGACAATATTGAGAGGAGAGTACTGGGGACCACTGTTGCCACATCACAGGGAGCAGGTGTCCTCCAGCCAGCCAAAAAGCGTAAGGTCGATATGCCCATCACTGTGTCCTATGCCCTGCCTGGTCAGCAAGTAGCCACGGTCCTGGCTATCCCCCAGGGACAGGGCCAGCAGCAAAGTTACGTGTCCCTGCGGCCGGACCTCCTAACTGTGGACAGCTCCCACCTTTACAGTGCCACAGGCACCATCACCAGTCCCACGGGGGAGACCTGGACAATCCCTGTTTATTCTGCTCCTGCCGGCTCCGGAGGCCGCGAGCAGGTCACGCACATCGCCATCCCCCAGGAAGCCTATGGAACAGTGCAGGTCGCGGGGCCAAACACTACAACAATGATGACAATGCCCACGCAAGTTACCGTTGAAAACGACAAGCTGAAAAGTCTAAGTCAGACGGCGCAGGCCGTTTCCAGCATCACGAGCTCCGGGGGAATGGGAGGCCAGGAGGAAGTGGTGCACACTCTGGCTGCAAACACGCTGTTCCCTGCCCAGCTGATGAATGGAAACATCCACATCCCAGTGTCATTACAGGGCTACTCCAACACTACACAGTCCCTTATCTGGGATCCACAGCAGCAGGTGCTGCACACACAAGGGCTGTCGGGGCAGGACGCACAGCACCTGCAGGTGCTAACGCAGGTGTCGTATTGCTTTGTCTTCCTTTTTTTTATTTTGGCCAGATACACGCATTCACAGGTATTTCTTGATTGCATGAGGTAACGGTGTTGGTGTGTGTGCGTCTGTGCAGGGTCAGACATTGGTAGCAGAGATAGATGGCCAAGGCCAGCAACATGTGCAGGTGCAGGAGCTGCTGCTGCCTGCCACTCTGAAGCCGGAGGAGGGGCTGGAAGTATGGCGGCTTTGGGCTGAGCGGAAAAACCTTGAGTTGGAAAAATCGGACACAAATAAACTAGCCCCAATTGGCCGTAAGTGCATGTAGAGAATGTTTTGTTATAGTGTTAAGACAACACTTTTCCTTTGATGCACATGTGTGGGTTGACTGAGAATAGACTATGGAAAATACACCCAGTCACTGATTTGTGCGTGTTTGTGTGTTTTAGGACGCCAGGCGCTGCGTTTCCAGGAGGACTTGGTGTCGTGTGCGGTAGCCGAGCTCTGCATGGGTCTCTCTTTGATGACAACAGAAGCTCGGGGGTTGGAAGAGGAGTCTTATGAGGCTGATGTTCTCTACTATGTGTTTCTGTGTATACAAAAAGTAAGTGTATCACGCACACAGACGCACAATTACACTCTGCATTCAACATCCATTCCATCCCTGTTGGTACTTCCCTTTTTGATGTGGAAACACTGTCTCACAGTCTCTCTCTCTCTCTCTCTCTCTCCCCCCCCCCCCCTCCCCCCGCAGTATCTGTGTGATAACGGTCGTGTGGATGACGTGTTCTCAGACCAGTACTACACTCGCTTCGCTCACAGTCTGCACCAGATCCTGGAGCCTTGGAGATCGTCTGTTCATCCGCTAGGTGTGTGGACAAAAGCTGTTTTCCAAATTTCCTCTATAATCAATGTTCTATCAACTAAAATGAGCTCAGATATTTAGGAGCGTCGCCAATCACAGTTTGTGCCCCCTTTTTATAATCCATTCTGATATTTATGTTTCCCTAAATAATGCAGGTGTAGCCCAGCACAGGCTAATGTTAAAATCCCATTAGGGAGATGGCTTCGCATTAAGAACATATTACTTTTGTTTGGTATCCCAGATGTTTTCTGTAATATCCATTAGGAGCCGAGCGTCAGTCTCGGACGTTTGCACAGCTTCTCTCAATAAAGTGCTAATTTTACTCGCGGTAGATATCACAGCTGACTGCGTTTTATTGGTTTTCAGCCCTCCGTGGTTGTGTTGTGAGCTAAATGTACAATCTCTTAGAATAACAGACCTGTTGCTGATTAATCAGAGGCTTGGACTGGCCCCTCTTAGTCCATTTATTGGCCACTTTGCTCAAATTAAGATTTCTTTAGTGGATTAGTCTTTTTTTTTATTTTATGCTTTGTTTTTTTCCATGCCGAATTACTTTTTTCCCCAGGCAACCTTTCTGTTAAACACAGGTTGAAAGTGGTGATTTTTGTGCCATTATTTGTGGAGAAACAACATTTTACAGATCTGTTGATTTAAATCAACTAATCATGTTGTCGACAAAATCGTACGAGCGTTAGTTGACTCGGCATTTCTTTGGTCGAGGACGGCCCTGTTAAAGGCCCAACCAGTGTATTGATGCAGGAAATACGGCAGATTCCAGTCCTGAACTTTGAGTTTTACTCAACCAACCAAAACGCAGCTCTCCTCGAGGACGACGGAGCTTTACAGAATGATGATGTTGGTTATTAAAATGTTCCGGTTGAAGTGATGATTTGATTCCTTGTAACTAACATTTCTTGCCCAAGTTGAACTGCCAGGTCTTCACAGTCTGCTCCCTTCCTCCCCTCCCAGGTTATATTATTCCCAGTCATGTGACGGAGGAGATGCTGTGGGAATGTAAACAGCTGGGAGCTCATTCTCCCTGGACGCTGCTCACAACTCTCATGTTCTTCAACACCAAGTGAGTCGACTTCAGTCATCACACACGAGTGATTTCTCCATACTGTTCAATAGACATGCAGTAATATTGCCCATTGTGTATCTCTGTACATAATCAATCAATCAATCAATCAATCAATCAAGTTGTATTTATATAGCACCTTTTCAATCTAATCAAATGCAATTCAACGAGCTTTACAAATTATTGATGAGAGAAAAAAATTTAATAAAATGGAGAGAAGATGAAGAGACTGATGCACATCAAAAATAAAGAACGAAAAACATGTAATACAACACTGAATAAATTGGTTAAAAAAGTAAAATTAGAGGAACTTTAAAAAAAAAAAAAAATTATAAATACCAAAAGCATAGCAAAAAAAAAACACTGTAGATAATCAAACATAATATTAAGCAATAATAATATAAAACTTTACATTTTTAAAACATAAAAAAAAAAAAACTTGACTGAATTGATGGGGTTTTTGTTCAGAAATATTAATATTTGCTTGGAGCATAATGGCTGAAAGCGTGTGTTTTTGTTGCTTTGTGGAGCTGAAGAGAAGAACCAGAGGCTGTCTGGTGCCTTTTTTATAAACTAATATAATAACTTTTAAAATCAAGGTAACCAGGAAAAAGATGTAAAAATGGCCGTAATATGGGTTCTCCTTTTTGGTCTGAGGTAACACTCAGGCAGCAGAATTTTGACTTAATTGTATCTGGCTTGTTGGGAGACAAGAACGGAGAGTGTTGAGAGTAAATCTTTGTTTAAACACAAACAATTTCCAATCCCCACATATCGGTGAAATAGAAATCTCCTGCTGTGCCTCCCCTCTGCGCCCATAACCCACCGAGGTAACGCGTTCTGTTTATCTTTCCACAGGTACTTCAACCTGAAGACGGTGGATCAGCATCTAAAAGTGGCCTTTTCCAAGGTGCTGAGGCACACCAGGAAGAGTCCCAACAACCCCAAAGACAAGAGCACCAGCATCCGGTACCTCAAGTCAACGGAGCGGTTCATAGGACAGAAAGGTAGGAGATGTTTTTGTGCCTTTATGTTCAGGATGAATAGCGATGTTCACACTGATTGTTTACGCGTCTTTGCTCAGTCACAGACGACATGTACTCGGAGCAGCTGGAGGACCCGGAGAACCCGCTGCGATGTCCCATCAAGCTCTACGACTTCTACCTCTTCAAGTGGTAAATATTTAACGTTTTCATCGGGAAACTCAACTCTAACACGACTGTTTTTGATTTGATGAAACACAAATCCAATTTATCAACTCGTGAAATTGTATACTGGTAAAAAATGCTTCTTTGTACCACGATGAGAGCCAGAGTTTCTCATTTGAGCCGTTACCTTTTTAGACGGAACTCTTGCGTTTGCCATCGACATGGGTTGCGCAACACACCTCTACACTCAAGTGGTTAAATTTATGAAGACACCGTTGCTAGGGAACTGACAAAAAAAACATGGATGCTTTGTAATTGCTTTTTGTGAAAAAAATATTTTTATGTTTTCTGCCTCTTAACAATTTCAAGAGGGGAAAAAAATGAAACTAAATTATTTGGCCTCCCGCAAAACAATGTGTCCCTCTCAGCTTGTGAGTAATAATAATCTGAAATAATTAATTAATCAGTCGATTGACAGGAAATTTATGATTAATCTTTCGAGCAAATATTTTGGGGGTGTGGCCTGATGTTCAAACTTGACGATGTCATCTCGGGCTCTGAGTAAATGCAATTAGGAGTTGTTGTTTAAAACAAATTAATTGTTATACATTGTGTAGATTCACACAAATGAGAAATAGAGAATATAATCCCCAGATCCATCATGAAAATAATAGTTTCTTTGGTCCTGATGTCATCAGGATGAAGTAAACAATCAGCAACACAACAGGAATAACACTGACTTTTCCTTTTTAGACTTAATCAATCACTGAAAATGTGATATAACGGCACACTTTTCCACTAATCCTCTCTCGCTTGCATATTAATGAGATTGTAAAAGTTGGCATAAACTGTGACTTTGACATCTGGTTTAAAAAGAATAAATTGGTGCTTCTTGTAAATGCGCTCACGCTGAGTTCTCCGTCAGTCCGCAGAGCGCCAAAGGTCGCAACGACACCTTCTACCTGACGCCCGAGCCCGTGGTGGCGCCCAACAGCCCCATCTGGTACTCCACTCAACCGATCCCGAAAGAACAGCTGGAGCAGATGCTCGCCCGCATCCTCGTCATCCGCGAAATCCAGGACTCTATAAACATGTCGGAGAGCGTGCACTAGCCGGACCGGACTCTTCCTCTTCAGCCAGCCTTTGGATTGCTCGTTATCAGTGGTTTTCTTTTCTCTACCCTCTCTCACGCCCTCTTGTGGTCGTTAAGCGGGTGGCATGTATGTGTTTCTATTCATTATGTGTCGGACTGTACATACAACCAATGCAGCAACGATTCGTCTTTTCATCGAGGCCGCAACCTGTTCATCTTTCTGTTTTTTAGTTTGGCCAAAGGATGTCTCGTCTTTTTATTGAACCTAGACTCTAATTTAAATGTGATTTGAACTGTTGGTTCTCCTTTCACCAATAGTCTGGAATCATCATTCCCCGTTTTTAGTTTTAATCTGTAATATATTTCATATATTTTCACTGGGGTGGGCCTGCGCCATGCTGCTTTTTATAGACATCCTTTGTGTCTCTACTTTGCCTGCCTTGGCCGCTGTTGGCCGTCACAGTGAAATACCTCGGTGGTATTAAGACGACATGCATGGAGGTTAAAAGCAAAATATTTCCAAACCGTGTGAACTCTCCTGTCTGTATTTCTGTTTGCTGTCGGACCGGCTCGGCAGCCTAAAATCACATGAGGACACAAACTTTATTGTAATACGGTTTCACCCTGAAGCTACTAGCACTTACCACATGGTGGAGATGTGATTACTGCTGGATCCTCCTCTTTTTTTTTTTGCATCTCCATTCCATCACAATCCCCCCCCCCCCAAAAAAAAACTCACCCGGATGAGTTACCTATTGTATCATATATGTTTATTACGCGACAGATGAAAGACTCTAAGAAGTGGGATAGCCCTTTTATGTTCTATAATGTATAAACAAAATACTCATAGCTCCATGTACTGTAATGGGTTCCAGTCATCGAAGGAGAATGGCAGTGCCTGTGTGTTTTTTGAAACATGACCTTTTTTTGTACAGCCACTCTACCACGTGTCGGCCTTTCTAGCGAGTCTGCTCTACCTGCACGTGCATCCTTTTACCAAACTATAGTGGTACAAAAATAATGCACAACGATTTAAAAAAAGAACAAACCCTGAATAAAAAGTAATCTCGCAGCATCACGTCATCAATAGTGGAGGCAAACAGACACAAACTATGACTCGTGCGGACGTATTTGGGCAGCCGCCTCATTGTTCCCGCCAACGTCACGGCGAGTAATTCACAGTAGAGGAACCGGTTGGACCGGACCGGCCGGCGGCTTCCTCCATCTTCTTTCCCCCCTTCTATGCAAACTGCTGCGTCGGCGGTTTTGTCAGGCCAGTTTTCCACCTGCAGGACACGGTGGTCACAGCGGCGTCCCATGAGGGCACTCGGTAGTTTTTAAAAAAACCGTGTTGGTGTTGCTTTTACAGTTCAGGGCGAGTGCGAGTCCGGATTGAACCGTGACGACGAAGGCAGCAGCCTCCTCAGCAGCTTCCCAGGGTGTAACATCTGCTGCACCGCGTTCTGTTGCCGGCCTCCTGCAGCCGTCTGTCGCCGTTGTTGTTGTTGTTGTTGTTGTTGTTGGGGGTGTCTCCTCCGCCCCCCAGCGTGGCCCCCCCGCCCCGAGGAGCCGCGGGGTTGATCCTGAACGTGGCGGTTGATATTTGCGGCGGCGGCTCCCTGAGCTCGTGGCCTGCCGGGGGAACAGAGAACGCCGACGTTAACATGTTTTTAATATTTCCTCACAATGGAGTAATGGCGCTCACTGGGTTTGTGTTCTCACCGTGCAGAGGAGCCGCCGCTGAGCCAGTGCAGCAGACACTGATGAACTAACAGGTACTGCTCCTGAGGAACAAGGATCTGGTGTTGGTGACGTGACGGCAGAGTACACGGCGTTAAAGAGCGGGGAGACGACAGATATGTGAGGAGAAAGCGATGCGATGAGCTGCATGTGAAGGGAATTACAATAGAGGTGCACAGGTTCCCTTTACAAACAGCCAATGAGATTTCTCCATTTTATAGATCAAAATATAAAGCTAACATTTAGGCTAAAGACAAACTGCAACACGGGCGCACGAGTTTAGGACTCATTCATGCAGCACTCTAAACAATTTGAATATTAGGTGCCTTTTTATGTTTTAAACACATATATAAATAATTAGATAATTTACTAAGCAATGGGGAAAAGCATAATTCTGAAGTGCCTCCTTTTACATTTTCTGCTACTTTATACTACAATTCGCTTATGAGTTTAATGCATAGTACATTTTATGGATTATGTTTATAGTTTTGTTGCCAAAGATGAGAAGATCAATACCGCTCTCAATATTTGTTTGTGAAATATGCAGCGACTCAGCGGTTTAGCTTCACATCTTGCTAAATTAAGAGCTCCCATCATGAGGACTTTCTTTAGTAGCCTCAGTTTAGTACTGGACTACTAATTTAAGATAATTGCACATTTTGTGAGTATTTCCATTTTATCTTGTACTCCACTACATTTTAGAGGAACATATTGTACCTATTCCACATCAGTGAGGTACTTTTTAAACTATTCTATATAGAAAAACATAAATGTAGAAATATAAAGCATTGTTATACTGGTGATTAAACTACTTAGGAGTACTTTTGATACCTTCTGCTAATACTTTGAACCCAGGACGTTTGCTGGTAAGTGAGTACTTCTTTTATAAGATATTCAGTACTTCCACCACTGCAGGACTGACCAGGGTCTGGACCATCCACATCCGGTGGAGCCGCAGGTCCTCCACAGCGGCCCGGATGTCCGGCGGGATGCCCCGGGCGCACAGCTGCATCAGCCACAGCACCGTCACGAATGTCCCCGAGCGCCCGACACCTGCACTGAGGCGCACAAGGGAGGACTGACTTTAAAACACTGCCTTGTGTGCCACCTGATTTGTTAAAAACGGGTGCCGGGGACCGGAGGTCAGAGGTCACACCTGCAGTGCACCACGGCCGGCCCCAGGAGGGGAGTCGCTTCCAATTCCTGCCGCACGTGCTCCGTGAAGGCGACGAGCGAGGAGGCGTCTTTAGGGATGCCCCGGTCCGGCCAGGCCGGGTAGTAGTAGTGTGTGATTGTCCTGTCGGTTGGACAAGCTCTCTGCAACACAAACACTCTCCTTCAGCGCGGCCACAAGGGCTCCTCTTCCTCCTCCTCCTCTTCCTCTGATTGATTGCTGGTGCGGTCAGCGCACACAGGACCAAACGGGGATGATGGATGCTTCTTTTGTCTCACCTGTCTGAGGTTAATGGTGGTGATGAAATAATCTGGACCCAGTGTGCGGCTCATCGTCGTCACCTGGATCAGCCCGTGATGAACGGTCCCTCGTTCCAGAGGCCAATACTTATCACACAGCACCTGTGCGAAGGGGGGGGGGGGAAGTCACAGTTTGACATTTCTGCTCTCATTCACTTTCTTGCCAAGAGTCAGGTGAGAAGATTGATACCGCTTTGATGCGTCAGTCAGCACCCGGTTAGCTTAGCTTAGCACAAAGACTGGAAATAGGGGGAAACAACTACCCTGGATCTGTTTTGAATAATAATAATAAAAAAAAAGCTGTTTCCTCCTATTTTCCGTCTTTACGCTAAGCTAACAAATGTCGTCTGGCTGTAGCTTCATATTAAGCGTACAGACATCAATCTTTTGTGTTATTAGAAGAGTCAGAGGTAAGATGAGCATGTAACTCACACACACACACACTCGGCGTGTGTCTTTCTCACGACGTTCTTGTGCAGAGAATCCTATCAGCACCTGACAAACACCGGGTGACGTTCAGATCACCTGTTTGCCATCTAATTGCCAAATGTCTCGTTGTTGCAGAAAACGTTTTTGGTCACAGCATGGATTCTTCTCTGCGGTTCCTCAAAGTCCTAATGTGGTATTTTTGGATCCTTTACATCAATTAGAGTGGTAAAGGAAAAAGTGTTGAGTTTAGCCCAAATCTGTGCAACAAATTGGATCAACCCCCAATTTTGCTGCAACAATTTACAGACATAACGGAGCAGCTGCCATCATCGTCGTCGTGTTCGAGCCGTTTCAATTTATTTTCAGTAATTACTTGATTTTTTTATTTCTGATTTATGACTGGAATCACCTAACGTACACTGTGTAAAATGTCTATCTGGCATCTACAGTTGACTTCTCAGTGTCCCACAGAGAGGTTTCATGACCTCCCAGTGACACGGTGAGGATGAAAAGGTTTCATGTCAGACCTGGTCCCTGTGTCTCAGCGCCGTCACCATGACTATAATCCTGACGTTTTGCTCCCACACCATCCTCCAGAAGTCGGCCACGGTGTTGTGCAGAGGGCCCTGAGTGCAGATGAAGTCTCTCTCCGACCCGCCACCCTGAACACACACACACACACACACACACACACACACACACACACACACACACACACACACACACACAGACACAGACTTAGGGGGTCAAGCCGAAAGGCCGGCGTTGTGGGGACGAGGAGGCGAACGGGCGCTTACGGGCACGAAATTTGCGTTGATGTAGTCGGTGTGCGGTTGGGCGTTCTGAACCGACAGCCTCACGCGGCAGTGGTCATCTGCAGCCAGACGGAAAGCCAACAAATAAGTCTCGTTACACACTTTCTTTTCTTTCTCGTGTGATACACAGTAGTTGTTGCACTCACATGGCAATATTTGGGGGTATCTGTTCTTCTCTCTGTTGACCCCCAAGTCCCCCACTCGGGCGGGGAGGTCTTTGCCGACCTCGTCCAGCTCCTTCAGAGAACCAAAGGCATTAACACGCGTCAAGCTTCTAGCTTCACAAATCCAGACATCTGGTCCAAGTTTAATACAAAAATAGTTTTAAAACGTACCTCAAACTCCTGTTTGAAGCCTCTGTTGTCGTTGGCAGCGAGCGCCAGACACCGCAGACGGAAATCCTGCAGGATTTGTGCCCTGGAGAAGGTTTGCACCCTGCGGGACACCATCATGGTCCATTAAACCGCTTTAAGACGACGGATTTGCTCGGACATCATAGTTTAAGTCTGGAGTTATTCTGTGTTTTTCTTATTGTCCACAAAAGGGAAAGAACCAAAACCAACAATTATTTGATCCACATAAACATTCTCCGTGTGGTCGAAGCTTTATACGGCTTATTTTCTTTTCGCTGGCGGACGCGTTCCTCTACACGAGTCAGAATAGTCTCCCAAAAACAACGAAAAACATTCAAATTTGAGTAGAATTGACAGTGACAGCTCCCAGCTGTTTGAGGACATGATTTATCCTCCTAAATAAATGGAAGTAAACGCTGAGTGTATGTTGTCCACCTAGCTCAAACTAATGTAGTCTAATGCAATAATGATGTAATGATGTAATGATGTTGAGCTGCATCGCGACACAGTCGTCTTCGGTGATCTTGTATTTAACTTGTTGGTGTAAATGAGCAATAATGCATTACAGTATTATTATTATTATTATTACGTTATATAGTAACTGCAGCCTCCAAAGTAATCGTGAAGTTGAACCAGCACAATAACAATAACTGAACATTGTAGCTTTCGTGAAGGAAGATTTATTGCAGGATGTGTGTATGTTAGATATTACTTTGAGCTCATGGTTTTTTACCTCATAAACTGGCAACCAGGTGTCACCTTTGTGAGCCGCTTTCCTTCAGTAGCGAGTGCCACAGACGGGGGGCAGGAAAGTTAGACGATATTAAGCGACGAAGCGACACATTGTTGGTTTCGGTCTTTTTTTCTTTGTGGGATTTGTTGACAAAGAAAGAAAAAGAAGTATCTTTTAAGCATATTCTCAGGATGTGTGCTCACCTCATGTTTGTTCTCTCGGTCGTACTCGTCGATGCCAGGATGATTTAAATGTTGCTGCTGTGAAAAACAAGATACGAAAAGCATCGTAAAGTAAACTTTTATGCATTTAAATGAAATCAATATATCAATGAGCAAGTAATGAAGCAAACTAAAAAACCCAATGGTTTGCCCCTCCCCTCTCGCCTCTCTCTATTACACGATGTTCCTCCTGGAGTGTGTGACAGCGGAAAAAGAAAACACCACTTTTGTGCAGATGAGAGCAGCTGTGAGATACAAGACAGAACATGTCATGAAGAAAAGCTGCGTTCACAAATGTATTTGCTTTAATTTATGCCCTTAAAGCAGCCGAGTATCTTTCTTTACACGCCATTAAACCCAACCTCGCTGTGCTTCTCCTCTGTATTGCAGCAGAAAGACTCACTCACACGGCTCAACACTCACACGACAAAGTGAGTGAAACTCACCTGACCAGATAGAAAACCTGCTCCAGAGAGTTCTTCACCCAAAGCGGCAGCAGGAAGACAAAACAAGCGCTTCAGTGAGAGGATTACCTCGTCTCCAAAGGGGCCTCTGCTGCAGGGCGTCAGCCTGAAGAGAGAGAGGACTCCACTGCTCCGAGTCGTGTTCAGGTAGTCTGGTTTTAATCATTCTTTCTAGGGGAGGAGGAAGTGAGCTGGGTGGAGACGGAGGGTGGAGACAGGAACGCTAAATAAACCTCCTGGAGGGACGTCCGTGTGTCGGATGGCCTCAGCGGCTCTTTAAACTCACGCGTCAAAAGGTGAAGTTATAATACAGAAGGCACGAGAGACTGGAGGTCATGTGTTTTGTTTTTGTTTAGGGTTAACATATTAGTTCCAGGTTAACATATTAGTTTAGAGTTAACATATTAGTTCCAGGTTAACATATTAGTTTAGAGTTAACATATTAGTTCCAGGTTAACATATTAGTGTAGAGTTAACATATTAGTGTAGAGTTAACATATTAGTGTAGAGTTAACATATTAGTTTAGAGTTAACATATTAGTGTAGAGTTAACATATTAGTTTCAGGTTAACATATTAGTTTCAGGTTAACATATTAGTTCCAGGTTAACATATTAGTTTCAGATTTCACATATTAGTTTCAGATTTCACATATTAGTTCCAGGTTAACATATTAGTTTAGGGTTAACATATTAGTTTAGGGTTAACATATTAGTTTAGGGTTAACATATTAGTTTAGGGTTAACATATTAGTTCCAGGTTAACATATTAGTTTCAGATTTCACATATTAGTTTCAGATTTCACATATTAGTTCCAGGTTAACATATTAGTTTAGGGTTAACATATTAGTTTAGGGTTAACATATTAGTTTAGGGTTAACATATTAGTTTATAGTTAACATATTAGTTTATAGTTAACATATTAGTTTAGGGTTAACATTAGTTTATAGTTAACATATTAGTTTATAGTTAACATATTAGTTTAGGGTTAACATATTAGTTTCAGGTTAACATATTAGTTTATAGTTAACATATTAGTTTCAGGTTAACATATTAGTTTCTACAACTGCCTTGCACGTGCAGCCAGTGCGTAAAACAGGTATAAACAGGTGTGACAGCAAACCAATAAAAAAATAAGGCGGCCTGCGCATGCGTGTTCTCAGGAGAGCGAAAAGCTCGCTTCTGTTTTCTTTTTTTTTTTGATAAGGCTTCATGACTGCAGTCTGAACCTGATTGGGTGGCTGCAGAAAAGGGAAGTAAGCTAAACCAAAACCATAATGTCAAAGCAGGAAACCGGAGAACACGTTGTGTTGGTCGACATTGTGAGATTCTGCTTTTAATTAAAAAGGTGTCGAAACGAAACCTCGAGGCGGACAGGAATGTAAATATTTGACTCTGCAGTTGCAGCGAGGACGATAATGCGAGAGGTCGCACGCGCTTCCTGGTTTCTGGCTTCGACTCCAGAGAGAGAGAAATAAAATAAAAAAGCTCGGACAAGCGGATAGAAAATGGACCATACGCGCCCGCAGGACGCGCAGCAAAGCAAGGTAAAATCCGGGGGAAAAAACCCCAAAACATTTCGAGTGAACAGCTGACAGCGACACGGAGTGGGTCACGTTGCACTTTGACCAAATATATCTACTGTTAAAAATGTCAAAGTCATTCAAAATGGAGCTGAAGCATGAAGCGAAAGTTAAAGAAGAAGACACAGCTGTGTCATAATAGTTCTTGATTAGAGGGAATTGGAAGGAACAAGCGGCCTCAGAGGCACTTGAAGGCACCACTGAGTAGTAATCATAATGTATTTGTTTTACTACGATTTCACTCACAAGACTCATTAATGACAGGAAATGTTTGTGAATATGTATCTCTCTCCTCTCTGATGTTATCTTGGTGTGTTGAGAGAATACATGACGCTCCCGATACCAGAAGTTACAACAACCATGCAAATTAAATATTCAAATAACCGAGGCTCCAATGTACATTAAAAAAATAAATAAAAATACTGTGTACTTGGAAATAAACACTAAAAACATCTACTTTTCCCTCATACATCTGCAACAACAATGTCCCAGCATTAGTCAGGTCAGAGAGGATGCAGTTTATTTGTTTGTGTTGCTCAACCAAAGTTCATAAAGTCCCAACATGTTTATTTGACATGCAGAACAAATTGATGAAACTGATCTTTATCAACTTTGTCATGAAGACCTCTGTGTGTGTTACATTGTCGGGTATTCAATGTCATTCAATCATTGTTTGTATTGGCTGCAACTAGCGATTTTTTTCTTTTCATTATGACATTCATCTCTCTATTATTTGTGTAATCTGTCTATTAAATGTCAGATGGTTAAAGATGTCCATCAGAGTCCACGGTGACGTCTTTAAATATTGCTGGTTTTGTATATATACTTTTTTTTGTAAGTATTAAAAGAATAAAATATATATTATAAATATAAAATAATATATATACAAATTATACTTCATTTATATATATAAAATAATATATATAACAATTATATTTTCTATATATACAATTATATTTTTCTATATATATTTATACAATTATATATTTGTATTATTTTATATTATATATTTTCTATATATTTTGTATTAAAGAATGTCAATGAAAAATATTAATAAAAAAGGATGAATGACCATCATATGAATAAAAAAATTAAATAAATAAAACAAAATTATGAAAAATTAAATAAAAAATCTAGTTATACATGGGGCTTAAAAAGTATTCACAAACATATAAGATTGTGTATAACAATTTTGTGTTTGCCATTAATGCTAATATATCAATGGTCAAATTGTATTCAATAGAAAAATTAAGAAAAGTTGCGAGAATAAGATTTGTAGCTCAAACATTTATTGTTTTTACATTCAAATGTATTGATAATGTCTTTTAGGAGTAATTGATCTTTACAAAAAACACCAGCACAAATAATCACGTTTGAGAAGCTGGAACAATGTGTGGAAAAAAAAGACGATTAATTGATCAAAATAGTTGCTAATACTTTTTCTAATCCCTCTAATTTTGATCATACACCACCTATACTGCGACACCATAATAACTGAGCACTTTATTTCCTCAGAGCTCCACGCTGCGGCACAGGGAGCACGGTGATGAGTCCGCGGACAAGAGGCCCGCCGACGGCTCGCCGTCTCCCACTGTAGGTGCACATCCTGATCTCAGACGGCACGACTTTAAAATGTACCTTTTAGTAAAAAAAATATATTGTTTAAGACTTTGCAATTGTTCTGCGCTCTCTTGTGATACAGGACGCGAAGAGGCTGATCCGAAGAGTGCGAAGTCCATCCAGGCCGAGGGCGTGGATGTCCGACTCTTACAAGCCGAAGTTTGGAGGGCGATTCCACAAACCTAAGTAAGACTGACGCCTGCTTTTCTGTTTGGTTTTCCTCACAACCTTCGACCTTCTCACATCCTTTTTTCTTTTTTCTTCTTTCTTCTGTTTCTCTCCCCCTCTCAAATGCTGCAGTTTTCCAAGGGAGGAGCACTCGTTCTACAAACCCGGCTTCGCCAACCAGAGGTACCACCACTTCAACCCCCGGGGTAACTTCCACCGCAGGGATCACTTCCACCACATCGAGCTGAGGGACCGGGAACGGGGGAACAAGGAGCGCTACGAGCCGAGAGACGGCGCCGATGGAGGCTCCCCTTCAAAACAGAACAACGGTGAGTTCAAGAAAAGCCTGTGAGGACAACAGCGACAGCAGGAGGAGCGCATGTGGAAATATTGTTGTTAGTGATGGCTGAATTCCATTAATGTAAACTAGTAATTAGTCAAATTTCCGTGGAAAAGACATCAATGAAAATACATATATTATTTCTCCCTAACTTTGGTTGGAGTTTACTACTTCCCATTGACAAAACCAGGTGAGCAAATTTCCCAAAATGTCAAACTATTCCTTTATTGCACGTGTTTTTGTGTGTGTTGTATTTCTATGGTGTAAACATGGTGTTTGAATCTGTATGAGTTGCATACAAAAGCACTGAATACCTCCTGAACACACACACACAAACACACACACACACATACTTTCGGGTAAATGTTTACGTTATAGTTAACAGGTTACGCTTGCGCATGCGCATAGCGACTCGCCGACTTTTGGCTCTTTGCCAGAAGTCTCCGTGACGTCCTTTCTGCTGCTGCGTGTCTCAAAACAGAAAACAGATCTCAGCTCAACGTTGAACATGAATTGTATCAAATCTGCAACCCTGTTTATAAAAGATGTGTAGAGGCTCACTGCTCCACTAATACTGATGCAACCTGATGCTTACATATCTGCACTCATTCTGTTTCGTTTGGCAAAAAAAAAAATAGCTTATTGTTTTCCACAATGAGCTATTTAGTAGTAACTAAATATTAGTTATTTTTTGCACAGATATAACTTTATTTTCATTGTTCTAAGTGATTGCAATTTAAAAATAAAAAAATGTCTGATGGAGCAATCTGATTTACTTGAAAGTGATTGCAATTTTCTTTATTCTGTTATTTATAAAAGCACAGATGGAGTCACAAAATGAAGTTATTTACAGAAAAAGTTTGAGAACCACTGCTTTAAGTGTTTGTGTCGGTGTCGTCGCCATCGCCGCCGCCCCCCCCCCCCCCGAAGCTGTAAACCTAGGGGAAACACTGTATATATATATATATATATATATATATATATTTATTTATAATACGGGTAGATCAAATCAAGCATTCTGATTGGTTGAGAGTGAGTCACGGGGTGTATTTTATTCAGCCATAAAGTACTGTATAGCCTGTTTACATTTAGAGCGTTCCATATCAGTGCGCACTTAAAATAACAGGTAACGTTAGATTTAAATTGCGCGACCGTTAGTTGTCATTTCAAGCTTGACAGTTACCAAACATGTTTGGTGTAAACTTTGATATTGTCACGTCCGCAGTAACGACTCGCAGACGTTGGTTTCCTTAACTTGCAGGTTTATTGCTTGAGTGTTCACAGTATTGCAACGGGGCTCTTCGCTGACAGTAAGTTAGCTCAAACGGAACAGCTAACAAGCTCACGTAGCATCCCCCACACTAGCATAACGAACGACAACACACACGTCACTTCCTCCCTAACCTAAAGATGAGGAATGAAAAGGGTTTCATCACAAAATCGTGATAATTTCCAGTGAGAGATAATTACGTCGGTAATTTCCCGACGCGAGGCAAGTTCTCTAAACATCACGGAGGAGAAAAATGACGGAGAAAAGACGGACAGAAGCAGCGAGAGCACTTCTTTACATCGGTGGCTGAGCGTCATCCTCCACCCTGCTTTCAACCGGCCTGGTCAGTAAATCACAGATTTACTGACCAGGCCGTCCGTTTTATAGTCCCGTATGTGCGTCCCGTGCGTCCCGGGACTATTTTCTCTGTCGCTGAAATGCGATACACAACGTTTTGCCGGCTACAACTATTTTGTGCTGAAAGGCAGCTTACATTACTATTTATAAAGTCGCAGGTACCCGTATTATAAAAGCAATAAGGTACTCGAGGCAGTACTGTGTCTACAATAATGTATAGTTCAAGGGTTTGCCGGCCCTCCGCTGCGCGTCGGGCCTAACAACTCCCTTGAACAGTACATTATTGCACGACACAGTACTGCCTCTCGTACCTTATTGCTTAAATATATATATATATATATGCGATACAGTTAATACAACACAAACCACAGAACAATCATTGAGTGCATGCAGAACCTCAATAATCCACTTTACAAGCTTCTCTGCATCATCGTGCACTTCCTCACATGACCACCGGGTGGCAGTATAAGCAAGCAGAGGCTCCCTCGTGCACATTTCTCCTGGACCCTTTTGCTTTGCGAAGCTTTGGAGGGCATTGGCTCCGCGTGGTATCTGGTGGTCGGGAGGTAGTCGCTCTCTGGTTGCAACAAACCAGTATTGCGTAACACTGACCACCGAGAAGCTTTTCCCCCGGACTCAATAGATGGATCATGTAGTGCATGCATTATACATAAGATGTCTAACCTCAGACTCATTAGATACTTGAGAATGACCTCATCATTTGTCAGTGGGAGTCTGGAAGTAAACAGGAGGGGTTTTAAATTGTGTTCCCATCACGTTTCCTTGGTTTTAACACAAAACTGTGACTGTTTTTGTTGATGTCCTCCTGGTATGAAGTGGTCCTAGTGTTGTTCTAAACAGACTGAGCTGTTGGTACTGCGTGTTTTCTTTATTAATCTTCTCCCTTGCACCATGGCACTGTATCAGTGCGCACACTGCAGCACTGTGGAGGTGTGTGTTTGTGTATGTGTGAGTGTGGAACAGGTTTTTTTGTGTGCCTGAGTGATGGTGCGATGATGGTGACTCATCGCTGGTTTGTGTGTGTGTGTGTGTGTGTATATGAGAGAGAGATACTAGCCAGCAGTATATAATGAGCCAAAACATAACTATTGCTTCACATAGGAACACTGCAGTCCAATATTACAAGGCACACTTTCCAAATATCAGCGGATTCTGCTGAAAGATAAGATATTGATTTGTTGGACCCAGATAATTGGAAGGGAAAAAAAAGAAGTCTTAACAGGAGGCTGAAGATAAAGGGAGCGAATGATGAGAGGGCTTTGAGCATCAATGGCGGTCTAAAGATACTCCTATAGGTGCTCTATATACTTATAGGCAGGCTGTATAGAAACACAAGGCCAGCTTTTAATTCTCTAGTGGGTTTGACGGTGTGGTTTTTCTTTTCTTTCTGTTTTCCAGCTACCAGACCTTTTGTACCCAGATCCTCCTCCAGCAGAGACCGGGACATGCAGTCCACCGTAAGTTCACAAGCAGAAAACGCGCTTCTCCCCTTTCTGGTTTTCCATTTAGTTAAAAGTAATCCTTTTAGAATGTACCCAATATGCCGTCTTTGCTTACAACATGTCCACTGTGATTTCTAGGAGATAGGAGAGCAAATAAAAGCATTTGACGATGAAAGGGATTTGGATTTTGGTCCTAATCACAAAATAAGGGGCTGTAATTAAGGATTATTTTCATTATCAATTAATCCGCTGAGTTATTCCAGGCTTGCACCCCTTAGGAGAAGTACTGATGTCTTATGCTATTCAACCGACACTCCAAACTAAAGATACAATGACGTACAACCAGAGAATGTTTGGCATTATTGCTCGAAAAATGAATCAATCAATCATCGGAATAGTAGCAGATTGTTTTTTTTCCTGTTCATTGACTTATTGATTCGTCCCCTAATCGTTTCGAGCGACATTACATTGTGTGTATTGTCGAGGGAGACCTGTGCTTTTGTTTGTAGATTTAGACGCGAGCTCATAGCAGAGAAGGACTTGACTCGTATGCAAGCGGCTCAGGTGCTGCAGGAAGAAAAGTGCTGAAATCAAATGATCGCATACATTTCTTGGCTGACCTAATCACAGCGAGGAGCCGAGCAGCACATGATGAATCACCGCCGGCCGCTGCTGCAGTGGAGCCGGAGTGAGGAGTCCAAGAATGATTAGCCTGTTGCAGGTTTTCATTATTTTCGATCGCCGTTAATAAATCTGAGCCGCTTGACAACGCACTGCAGGTTTAATTATGTATTATTAATTATCAGGTATTATTATGTCTTTAGATAGAATTACTCACAACAACTAAAAGCGTGTTGCTCGTTAATGTTTGCTAATGCTGCGCGTCACATCAAAGCACTACCACCACTAAGAGGATCCAGACTTTAGAACGTTCAATCAGGATGTGCAGCATCTCTGGCCTGTGGTGCTACTTTCTAATAAGAGTCTATATGTGTGCTTTGTAGATTATTGGTAAGTACTTTTATTCACGCTGATGGCTAATCAGGCTCTTCGTACTTTTACCCTTTTTTTATTAATGATTAATAACTGCAGACTGGATTCTTGTTAGAAGGTAAGATAAGATGGTGTGTTATGAAATCGGCAGAAACGAGCTGGAAACGCAACGCAAGACTGTTATCTTGTTTCCTATCCACGCACTCTGCAGTCACAGAGCAACATTAGCGTTAGTTTAGAGTCGTATTTCTAGCCACCGGATGAATGTCAGCCTGACATCTACGCTTCTTTTTGCTCTCCTGAGGGAATCGTTTGTCTCTCTAGCTGCTAAATGCTCCACTGTGTTCAGCAGCTAGTCGCTAACTGTGATTTTTGGAGCTGGGCAGGTAGTTTACTTTTGGCTTTCACAGCTTTTTTGTTGTTGTTGTTGCTGAAAGCAGCTGTTGCATCTGGAAACGACACTGATTTAAATTGGCGAGAGGGAAGCTAAGCAGTTCAGTTTTTCATAACTAGGCTTCTCGGTCATTACCAAGGGATTTAAAAACTATTAATTAATAAAGTCAATTGACCCCTGGAACGCAGACTGGTAAATTATAGCAAAGCATCGACCAGCATCTGCCAGCTCCGACCAGGGTCCAAACTACCCGACTGCTCCAGAGACTCATCGGTGGTTTCAGGCTTCTTTCTTCTTCAGGCTGGTTTAGTGGATTTTGGGGCTCGTCCTGATTTAAACGTTGTGTAATAGCGACACTTGTGACCCGGAGAGGCTGGAAGGAGATGTACGTTTCCTAAAAGTTACGTTTCCACGTAAAAACCTGTGGAGCTAACGTAAGCAGAGAATGTTAGCATGCACATGCTACGCTAGCTACTGAAGGTATCCTGAATGTTTACACATGCTGATTTAGCTTTTTAATGATTGTAAAGGGTGAATAAAACCCCACCTGACTTTACAGGGACAGCGTTGTTCTTTCATTTAACTGTTTACAGTCTGGATCTCCTCACTTTTACACTGTGATCTGTAGCTTTTAGCTTTTAGCTTCTATCGTTTATCTTTTTAATCTGTTTTCACTGATGAATCCGTTTAACATTGTGAATATTTCCCTTAAACACGGAGTAGAGACCCTTCAGGCTGATTCTCTCTGAAATTGCTTTATTGTTCTTCTAGATAAGTAGATATTTCTTCAGGGGGGTGCAGTTAGTGACAGTGTGGGCTCCATGGTAGCTCTGACCGCTTGACGGACTGGGGGCAAAGGGTCAATTGTCGCTATTTGTGAAACCATTGTAAACTATGACTTATTAAGAAGTGGAACCAGTTTTAATTTTGTTTCTTAACACCCTTTTTTTTACAAATTAACACACAGTCAGAACTAATTCATAATTCACTCGCAGCAGTGTTTTAAGCCGACATGTGGCGTTTCACTCTAGTCATCTTCTGTTCATTAGCAGCTGAGTCATCATCGTTTTTTTTTTTTTTGGCAAACTGTACAAAGTTCCAACTTTTGGTTTGATTTTCTTCTTTGTCTCAGATCGACAGGGAGCGAGATCACACGGGGACCAAAAGCAAAGAACGGGAACGAAGCCGAGAAAGGGATCCTCCTTCAGCTGCGAGCCAGACGGCAACACGAGACCGAGCCATCCAAAAGAAGAGGAGAGAGATAGATGAGGTAGAGGAGTGCCATTACATAAACACACACCTAGGGAGAAGGGGTGGTTATAAACAGAAAGAGGAGGAGGAGAGATAAGAGAAGCTGCGATTTAGGGAAAGATCTTGGAAAGCGCCGGGAGACATGAGACAAGATTTGTTTTCTGGAGTCTAAACATACATTTTGAAATGCTGAGCCCGAGGCCACGCGAGTGCCGTCGTTCTCTTCACTCTGCCGAGCCCGACAAAGACGGGTCTTCGTCCACGTTCGACGTGATTGATGGCGTTTTCCTAATTGAGCAAAAAAAATATATACAAGCAAAATGAAGCAAGAGGCTCCCACACTGCTGTCTTCAATGTTGCAGACGTCACATGATGCTCTGCTCATCGGCTGTGGGTTTGTTTGAGAGGGAGAGAGAGAGAGAGTGTGTGTGTGCATGTGCATGTGCATGTG
Source organism: Myoxocephalus aenaeus (assembly GCA_038501785.1). NCBI lineage: Eukaryota > Metazoa > Chordata > Actinopteri > Perciformes > Cottidae > Myoxocephalus > Myoxocephalus aenaeus. The sequence goes on from JBAMJR010000086.1 coordinate 1,000,130, forward strand.
CACGTGCATGTGTGTGCGTGTGTGTGTGTGTGTGTGTTTCCACCCACTTGACGGGAAAAGATGGCCTCTTGCTTTTCATATCTCCATGGTTGCAGGATTATAGAGGCATTGCAGCAGAGGATGTTTTTTTTTTTTTTTTTTTGCACAGACTCGGGGTTTATGGAGTTGAGCAGAAGTTGTTATTTCACCGCGCTCTCTCAGAGAGTATTATAAGATACGGGATTACAGCCTGATGTGGTCACAGTCGAACACACTCTGAAAATTATGAGCAGTCTTATCAGACGGGCACAGAAAATAGAGTCCGATCAGACTCTCATCGCCTCCCCCAGAGTTCCAGCTCTTCAGATTCAGGGTCCCAGTAAGAGCTGAACCCTTACAATGAAGATTCTCAAGGATGTTGACCATGGGCGCCGCTGCAAACCTTTTTCATGAAAGCCTTGCATTGTTGTCTGTTTTTAGTCTCGGGCGACATTAAACGTGTATCTTATCTCATCCAACTGCGGAAAATAAAGAGTCTGGCAACAGGTAGCTGATGCAAGAATGTCCACATAACTGTGAATACGGGCACTCTCGATACTCATGCAAGCGTTTTAGTTTTTCTTCTTCCCACGGATTGGTAATCCATTCAGTGGTAATTGGAAACGCATGACGAGACTTCTCACTCTGCTCCCTTCCGCTCCCTCCAACACGTTCTCTTCATTATCCCCCTCCTCCTCCTCCTCCTCCTCCTCCGCCCCTTCATCCCATTTTATTTTTTTTTGTCCTCAAATCCCTCACGTGTGTCTTGCAGGTGTACGATCAGGAATGTGAGATGTTTGGCCTCGTGGCAAAGATGCTGATAGCGAAGGATCCCACCCTGGAGCAGTCCATCCAGTCGGCGCTGCAGGAGAACCTCCGGGACATCGGCACGCGCTGCGTGGAGGGCATGGAGAAGTTCATCGAGGAATACGACTCCAGGGAGCCGCCTCACTAGTCGGAGACGCGCTAGGTCTCGTAGCTTTGATCCTACTGGTCAGATTATCTAACATAAATTATTTTATACCACTATTTCATGTGATTTAAATGCTACTTTTGTTGTTATCTCCGCCAGGAAAATCACGTGATCTCTCTCGTGTGTGTGTGTGTGTGTGTGTGTGTGTGAATGAGTGTGTGTCTCTGTGTCTGTCCACGAGTGATCTCACATTCTGCTGCAGCACACTGGATTATATTTTTGACTGCATGTTCGAAAGACCTCTCGTGGCTCCTGCTTTCTCACCCCTCCCCCTCCCCCCAAAAAAAGGCCCTTTTATTGCCTTTTTTTTTGACAGCCGCTGAGTGACTGCTGACTCCTTTAGTCACTCCTCTTCAGCGAGCGACGACACGGCTGAGTGCGTTTTGCCGCCGGGCGAATCGGGCAGGTCGGGGTCATAAAAATTAACATGCGGATTAATAGCAGATGGGTGAATCAATGCATCATTTATGAGGAAACTATTACTTACATGCTCTCAAATGTGAACGTAGCAGACGGCTGTGCGCATTTACACTGGAGGAACAGCAGCGTAACTTAAATATCATTACAGACACTAAAATGAGTTTGAGTTATTACTAGCCTACAGTCTTTAGTTTAGCTGCTTAAATGTCCCACGTTTATTATAATTACTGAAAGCAGCCGCTTTAATCATATAAATGTAAAACTGCTAAAGAAAACACTCGTAGGCCCACATCAAAAGCCTACATTAAATAATTGTGATTGCAACATAGCTGACAGGGAATAGTAGAGGGGGAGAGAAATGTCCATGGGATGGTTTCTTAATTAATTTGGATGATTTATGTGTATGTGTGCATTTGACAATCAGCTGACGACGTTGCTGACTGGGTTGTATCCGTTCAGTGGAACACTACAGCGGTGGTTGTTTTGGACACGCCTGGCGGAGATCAAGCGCTCCAGATTGTTTCACAGTCAAAGTGATAAGTTGTTTGTTTAATTTCTGCCGCCTGGGCGAAGCCCCTCCTCCGTGAAAAACCTTTAAAAGGAAACTTTTACTGTGATTTATTTTATACTGCTTTTAATTGTAAGAGTTTGATGATTTATGATGACATTTATATGAGCTGGTTTTGCTTAAATAGTACTTGTGAAAAAGTCAAATTTTGATTTTGACGCGCTTATTTTTTTAATAATTTGTATTTCACTGATTTTTAAATTAGTTTACAGCATATAATAAATGTATTTCAAACAATTTGTGATTTGTTCATCGCTTTACCAAATCAAGTCAGAGCATGAATACATAAATGGGTCAGCAGGTGAGTAGAGTTTAAGTGTTTGTAGAATAAAGGAAGAAGTCCTTTCGATGTTTGACCCGAAGACCTACGGATACATCAGCATTATTATATATATTAGCTTATTACAGAAATATCGATATAGTAAAAGTAAATGTCAGCACAGAAATGTCAAATACATGTTTGAGATTATTCAGGAACAAGAAGAGAAGTCGTCTTCTCACAGTTCTTAAAGGGGCAGTCCACCAATTTTACACATGAAGTTCAACTTACTCATAATAATCATAAGGAGTCCTATTCGCCCTGTGAGAACTGCTGCATCATTTCTTCTGTGGCTCAGGAGGAGCTTTGTCAAATATAACCCCGATGATGATGTCACAGTGATGTCATCGGGGTCATTTCGGCTCAGGGACAATACATCTATGACGGAAAGCATGTATTACAAACTGGAGGTGTGGAGAAGAAGATGTGTGTTAACCAGCCATGGAGCGTCTAATGAAATATGCTATCCAGTTGCATTATGGGAATTGTAGGGCATAATAACTAACACATTTAGGTATCCTTATAAAAACGTGTGTTTATGTTTAGAAACGAATACTGAATGACGTATTGTTAACAGATTATTGACCCATACGTAATACACATTTATAATTTCAAAAGCTTCGGACAATTATATTGCTTTTTAAAGATTTAATACAGATTTCTTTGCCATACCAGTGGCACTGCCGGTCCACCAATTTGATCCAGATGGAAATATCTCAACAACTATGGGATGGAGTGCCATGGCATTTGGGACAGATATCCATAGTAACCAGAGCATGAATCCTAGTCTCTTTGGTTGGTAATCCTCTCTCGCTCCGTCATGCCGGCAAAAGTAATGACATTCCCATCAGACTCAGCTGTTCTTTGTGGCTCGTGTTTTTTTTTGGCACCTGGAGCAGCTCCTCCATTTTTCTTGAGCCTTGAATAAAAAAACGAGTGCATTCCAGTGAGGCGAGTCAGATTCAGGGCGCTGGTGCTGTGAATGCTGGAACCGAGCCCCCGTTTACGTTACCCGTCATAAACCAGCTTTTTGCCATATTATGTGTGGTTCTCCGGCAGATTAATTTATCAACGGCCGAAGTGTCTGTTGGGAAATATGCCAAATAAATAAAAGAGTTCATTAATGCCATATAAAACCGCCTAACTGGCCAATATGCAGTGTCGACAGCGTGGGTACGGCAGGTTAAAACTCCTCACTTTAAAATGGTCATTAGGGAATTCTGGGAAATGTATCCCGGCTGGGCAAAGTTGGGAAAGATTGCCGGCACAATTTCTGCCTTTGTGTGCGGTAAACTGCTTTTTTGGACTGCAGTGAACAAGTTGTTTTTGAAAAAGGCTAAACACCAACAAATATGGATTAAAGTGGAATATTTTCTTGTGAATACTAGAAATGATTATATATATATTTCCTCAATAAATTTGGACTTTTGAACTCAACGGTCTCAAGTCATTGGAAATGTTTGAATCACACAAATTCCACAAATACTATTATACTAATAATATTACTGTGTCCTGATCTTTATCTGCAACCGTGCATAAATACTAGCATTCAACACAATGAGTACACATGCAAAAAAACAACTGTGCAACATTTAAATGTTCTGTGAAGAGTTAATTTTGTTGTTGTTGGAACTTGGATAATAGCGTTTTGTGTGTGTATGTGTGTGTGTGTGTGTGTGTGTGTGTGTGTGTGTGTGTGTATTATTTAATTATTTGTTTAAATGTTGGCTATAAAAGTCGAGTGTGTTGATGAAATGTTTCTTCTGTGCTTTTCCTGCCAATCAAAATGTAAAACCCAAAAAACTCAAGCTGACCAATCAGAACCACTTCTGATGCAACTTGCTGGTTGTTCATTGAAGTACACTTTATTTTCTGTATGAGACGACAACAACAAATCAACATGCAAAGTCTCCCTATCTCTACATCATGTTATACAAATAATGATTCTTTAGTTACAAAATATATAAATATTTAAGACCATATGTACAGAACATTTACATTACTACATCCATTACTTTAATAAGTTTATTACTATATATACATTTAACAGGTATTATTCTTTAATATTCTCATCATTATTATTTGCATTGTTATTATTATTAGCGTTATTATTATTATTGTTGTTATTATTATTATTATAATAATTCTTAATCATCTAAGGGTAACTCTCAAAAAACAAAGCATGTTGCAGAAGAGAAAACGGGACCATACCTGACGTTACTGTGCCTGAATGGCCGGGGGAGCGAGGCCCTCCCGGTGAAGCGGTGAGAGCCGGCTATGTAGAGCACGAAGTTCAACAGACTATTTGTACAAGGTGATAACGGGGCGAGCGAGCCAACACTATATTCCAGCAGCATTTGGATTCCACTGAGGTAAACAATGACATAGCTTGGAATCTAGCACGTAACTTTCACTACCCCAACACAATTTTCTGGTTTGTCCACATAGAATACGTCGTACCGCCCGGGGGGGGGCTTGAAAAAAAAGGGGTTTTGCTCCTTTTTTTCTTCTTCTCCAAAACCGTGAAAGGGATGGTCCGGCCTCACACACGTCACGTTAATCTCACCTTGTAAACCGTGGTATATTTGAGCGGTCAGATTGGTCAGCGCTGCCCGGTGCCGTCGGAGGAGTCGATCTCTTTCATTGTAAACATGTTCTGTTGTGTAAGCCAGCTGAGCTTCCTCTTAGGATTGGATCATTCTGTGTAGGTGTACACAAACACTACCCGGAGTAGCGTTGTGTAGGCTCACAAGCGCAAAAAAAAATAAAAAAAAAATAGGCCTTTTCTCTCTTCAACCCCAACACACACACACACACACACACACAAACACACAAACACTATTCACTCTCTCTGTCAACTGTCTCACTCTCACCTTCCCACTCCCTCTGTTCCACCTCTTTGTTGCTTTAACCGTCTCCTTACCTCTCTCTCATCTCTCTCTCTCCTGCTCCTCCCTCACCTCACCATCCCCCCCTTTTTGTTGCTGTACATCTAAGAAAGTATGCAGTTTTTGCTCTTCCTCCGTTGGCGGGTGTGCAGCTGGCCATGAATCGGCCCGTGCGGAGGTCCGTGGTGGGCCGCTATCCCGGAGGGGCTGTAGCGATGGCGCAGCTCCTCGTTGTTGATGTAGCACAGCTGCACGGGCCGCGGGATCGGCTCCCCGAGGAAGTAACCCTCGTCCGCCTCCGACTCGGAGGACGAGGAGCAGCTGGAGCACCAGGGGTCGGCGGCCTCCGTGTACCCGTCGCCCCAGCACGGCCCGCCCGGCCCCGCGGGCGGCCAGCCCGCGTTCTGCAGGGTGAGATCCGAGGTGGTGCGGGGGCAGGGCCGCTGGGGCTGCTGCCTGTACCCGGCGGGCTCCAGACCGAACAGCTCCCGGGCGGCGTTCCCGGCGGGGAAGCGGTCGTAATCCTCCTGGACGCGGCGGTAGGGCGGCTCCGCCATCTGAGCGGGCCGGTCCGCCACCAGGTGCAAGGCGTTGTCGGAGCGGGAGCGGCGAGAGCGTTTGTGGTGGCGGCCGCTGCGGTGCTGCCCGCCGCCGTGGTTTCCACGGTGGTGCTTGCGGCGCCTTGGCTGCTGCTGCGGCGGCTGCTGCTGCTGCTGCTGCTGCGACGCCGCGGGTTCCTGCCCGTTGATGCGGCGGCGGGGCATCCGGTCGCTCATGGGTGCCATCCGCAGGTTCCCGCTGCTGCCCATCACCCCGACGCGACCTTTGCCGTCGAAGCCCAGCGGCTGCGGGCCGTCCCAGTACTGCAGCGGGTAGCCCACCCTCAGGGGGTCGTACATGTTGTTGTTGTTGTTGTAGGGCCGAGAGGAGGACAGCGACTCGGTGCTGTGGAACTGGACCGAGGAGCTGAGGGTGCCCATGTGGCTCTTTTCAGACACATTCACGCCAGAGTCTTTACTCAGGTCGGGCATGGAGAACCGAGACAGATGCTCCTGGCGCTTACTGACCCCGTCCAGAGAGTTACCCGCTAAAATCAGAAAGCACATGTCACATTTTCATACCATTTAGCATTACAACTTATTGTATCACACTAGGGCTGCCCTCTCTTAGTCGATTTCCACCTATTGGTCGTTTTTGTCGTTGTAGTTTGAATGTATTTTCATGATAAATAAAGATGTAAACATATCTGGTAGAAGATATAAAGTGGTACTTTTGTGGGATTCTTTGTGGAGAAACTCAGTTTTACAGATATGTCGATTAAAAAGGATTCAATTCGCCGACAAAATTGCCCTTGACTAAGAATGTCTTTGTTGGAGGACAGCCCCTGTACCATACTGTGTCATTCACATCACTGTACCTGTAGCGTTGGACATAATGAGGGAATCCGTGGAGCCAAGAGGAGTCTGTTCTAGAGGGGTGAGGGGCTCGTTGAAGCTCATGGCGTTGATGGGGTTCCTCCGGATCAGCGGGGGTCTGCCGTCCCTCTGGAAGCCATGCAGGCTGATGCTCCTCTTGTCAGAGAAGCCCTGGTTCTGGCTCGACATCTCATTGAAGCTCATCTGGGTGCGCAGCTTGTTGGGCCTGAACTCGTCCTGGCTGTGGTGGGTCCAGTTCTCGTTGAAGGAGTGGCCCCTCAGAGCAGCCATGGGGGTCCTCTTGGCGTTGCCTGGTTCCTTCCCCCAGGAGTCGGGCCTCTTCCCCGGGTTGGCGGCAGTCTGAGCCGGAGGATGAGCGTTGGCGTTGGGAATGTAGCCCTGCCGCGGGTTACACTGAGCCAGCAGGTGTATCGGCGCCGGCGTCGGGGAGGGTTCCCGCTGGGGCCCCTCGTAGGCAGCGGGGACGTAGGGGTCGTCCCGGCTCATCCACACCTGGTTAAGGCTCGGGGCGCGGCTCGGAGTGCGGCTGGGCGTGCGGTTAGGGGTCCTGCTCGGGGTCTGGCTGGACGAGAGGCTCAAGCGGTCCATCTGAACCGAGAGGGGGTCCACCTCGGCCGACAGCCGGTCCGGCATGGGCGGAGGAGCCGCCTGGCGGACCTCGCCGCTCCGCCGATCCTGCTCCACATTCCTGCGCTCCTTCTTGCCGATCTTGGTGCTGTGGCGGGATTCGCGGGAACGGGCGCTTTGGAAGGCCGAGTCTGAGGAGTCGGACTCTTCCGGGTCCTGATTGGTTAAAAGAAAAGAAATAAGTCGAGTTATTAAACTGCTAATACAGTTTAATGCATGTATGAAAGCCCCTTTTAACCCTAGAACACTAACGTTGGGTGATTTTCACCCGAGCGATTGTTGTTACGTTATTTTCATTGTGTTGCTTTTGTCTGAGTTGCGTGGGTCCTCCTGTAGCTTCATGCTGCTCACTGACGTTAGTGAAAGTGGGCGTGTCTTATTGAAGGTGGGCGTGTCTTCCTGCTCCGATCACTGGTTTTTTCTACAGGCACCTGTTCGGGTGGTTTTCACCCGACGTTAGTCATAGTGTGACTATTTTTTCCGGATGGGTTTTAACATTGACTTTTAAAATTTTTTAACTTTTCCTTCACAGATCAATACTCACATGTCCCAGGAACATGTGGACCAAATAACAAGTTCATAGCTCCTTTATCTATATTTTTAAATCATGTTTTATTGACAATTCCCTAATTTTTCACCGGATTTTGAGCCTTTTTTCAGGGTCTCCCCGTGATACCTGTTTATCGTTTTATGAGAAGTTCTACAGGGTAAAATAAAAGAAGAGTACTTCAACTTGCCTTGTATTGTTGTATTTGAATATATTTCAATGAGAAGTATATTTTTATCAGGTACATGATATCGGGTGAAATTCACCCGACGTTAGTGATGGTGTGACTATTTTTAACGTTAGTTAATTAGTTAGGGTTAATGTTTACACACCTGTCCGGCACTGCAGGACCGGGAGCAGAAGATCTGCCCCTGTTTTGGCAGGAAGGGGCGGCCCAGCAGGGAGCGCTTGCAGCGGGCGCAGCAGAAGCATTCCTCGGTGGCGTGCCAGTGCTGCCCATCATACGTCATCTGGCCTTGGTCAATGCCTTTAGTGAGATGAGGGGGAAACAAACAAAACCATTATTTTTACAATATTGCAATACCAGAAGCAAGTTTATTAGTAAGCGCACAAGCAGTCTAGCGTTAACTGTTTAAAAATGTTAATGTGATGGCGGCTATCTCTAACACTGCTGTAAAAATGGTATTCTGCAAAGTCAGTGCGGCTAATAGCCACAGCCCACGGTCTGACTTCAGCCATTAGCCAGTAGGTTAAGCTCATTTTTGTCAGATATATAGTTTTGTTGCTGGGAAAAAAGTTTATAAAAAAAGCATTAGCGCAGCTTTTTCTTCCGCCTCAAGAAACCGTTTCTGAATCTTTGCTCATACACGACCTCTCGATTTGTAAGATAGACCGAAATGCATTTCACAAGCCCTGCTCCCCAGCTCGGGGAAGTAATCATCTTTCACAGCTCCCATCTGGATTCAACATGGGAGCATCCTCTGAAACACACTTTCACTGTTACTGGAGCTTGGGATGATAATAACCATCCACGTCTCACCGCACTGGCTCCGCCTCCCCACAGCTGTGGCTCACAGAGCTGATAAATGGCAATAAGTGGCTGATAAGACGTTTTCTGTGATGTTAGTGGAAGAAAAACATGTCCGTGTGCTTTGATGACAGTTCATATTACGTAACAGGAGTGAAAGCAGCAGTAAAACACGTACCTATGTGTTCTCCACACGCGTCGCAGTACTCGGCGTAAAGGGACTCGAAGCAGTTGCAGCAGTGAGGCCGTCCGTCCTTCATGATGTAGCGCTGGCCGCCGAGGGCGGTCTCGCACTCGTAGCAACAGAAGTGCTTCATGTGCCAGTGCCGGCCCTCCGCCTCAGTGCATTCATCAGCAAAGATGATCTGCATGACCACAAGACATTGCATTCATCAGCGAGGAAACGCTACGCGGAGATTAGCTGTCGACCATTACGAAAGATGACCTTTAAAGCTGCTGAGGAAGCTAAATCCTATCGGGCGGGGATGGGGTTTGGGGTACCTCAGGGCGCCATCCTTGGCCCGTTATTATTTTCATAATACTTTTATGTTTCCCCTGTACAACAGGGTTTCTTAACGACTTTGCCCCATGACCTCTTGCAACCCCTGGTCCAACACGTTCTCATCCCGACTCGTCACCTATCGTCTCTTGGTCAGGACCCTCGGTGTCACTTTTCTAACGCACTGGGTGGCAAGAACAAAGAAATACTTGTTTGGTGTTCATGCAACAAAACCACTTAGTTAAGTTTAGGAAAAAGCACCATGGTTTGGCTAAAAATAAGTGTGAAACAACGTAACAAAAGCACTGAAAACACGTGACTTCAAAATAACTCATCAACACAATAACAGGCATCAGACCTCCTTGTTTTTTGACGACCCGAGAATGAGAGCGGGCTGCCTGGTCACATGACACGCATGTGAGTGGGTTGTCTGCTTATCCACCACATGGCTTTTTCTCCTAGTTTTAAGAGATTAGAGAAGTCCCTAAAATAACATTGTGTTTCCATAGATATCAGATAAATCCAAAATTATTGTTCATAACTCATGGTTTATGAGATAAACATGTGGCCTCAGCCCTGCAGAACTGTTTATGATTGAAGAAAAATCTAGCTGCTAACCCCCCCGCCACACACACACACACACACACACACACACACTTTATACTTTAAGTAAACAAACCTCCGCAGACTGGAATTAGTGCAGAGCACTGTGGCCAGAGTTATTATTACTATTATTATTGTTTTTATCATCTCAGGCCAGCTTGCCTCACGGTGAGAAAACAAGCAGACCTTCTGAGACGTGGCAAGAATACTGAGACATCTTCTCCCCCCTTAGACCAATTTCAAATACACTTCCAAGTTCACATCCAAGTTCCCGAAGGGCTGGAGGCCCAGACCGGCGCACCTCATCACAGGCGCAGCAGCGGGGCTTCATCCTCTCGGCGTGGTGCCGGCCACAGAGGATCTTGCCATCTTGGTAGAAGTAGATGAGATCCACCAACAGCTCCTCACACATGCTGCAGACGAAGCAATGAGGGTGCCAGCATTTCCCGTGACCCGCCCTGGCAGCAAACACCACAATGTCCCCTCCGTTTATTTGACCGCCGCACTGTGGGAGAGGAGAGGAGCGAGGGAAGGGAATAAAGGAGAGAGGGAGGGAAGGGAAGGAAGGAGAGGGGAGAGGGAAGGAAGGAAATTAGGAAAAGTTAGATTTGAGGCGAAGAGAGGAAGTGAAAGGAGAGGAGAGTAGAGGAAATAATAAGAGGAGAGGAAATGAAAGGAAAGGAGAGATGCGAGGAAAGGTAAATAAGGAGATAAGACGTGAGGGGATGAAAGGAAATTTGTTGAGAGGAAAAGAGGAAAAAGAAAAGGAATTTGAAGAGAGGAAAAGGGAGAAAGGAAAAGGAAAGGAGATGAGAGTAAAATAAAGGTAAAGAAAGGAAGGGGAGGAGAGAAGGGGAGGAGAGAGGAAAAGGAAGGGTAAAAAGTAGATGAGAGGAAACAATAGGAAAGGAAAGGAGAGATGCGAGGAAAGGTAAATAAGGAGATAAGACGTGAGGGGATGAAAGGAAATTTGTTGAGAGGAAAAGAGAAAAAATTAAAGGAAAGGATATGAAAGGGAAAGAAAAGGAATTAGAAGAGAGGAAAAGGGAGGAAGGAAAAGGAAAGGAGATGAGAGGAGGTGAAAATAAAGGTGGGGAGGAGAGAAGACGAGAAGAGAGGAAAAGGAAGGGTAAAAAAGGAGATGAGAGGAAACGAAAGGAAAGGAAATGAGAGAGGAGAGGAGAGGTAAAGAAAGGAAGGGAGTAAAGTAGGATTGGCAGAAGAGGCAGAGAAAAAGTAGAATACAAACTAAGATGTGGAAAGGGAGGGTGAGGAGATTGTATAAGAAATAATATATGATCTTTCCAAGATTTGAATGCTTTATATTTTACATCTCCTCAATCTATCTGATGAAACATCAAACAGAAGCAATAACCGAGAGTGCAGTGTGAAAAAGAATGGGCTGAATGTCAACAGATGGCTTTAAAGGCTTTCTCAGTCTGAAGACATTGCCTCTTCTCTTCTGTTTTGTGTTCCTTTGATATCTCCAGCGAGTGAAGTGGAAGACGAGCTGTGGACCGTGTACCTTGTCGCAGACGGCCCCGCTCATGGTGAGGGGGAAAGGGCGGATGTTGCCTCGGCCCAGGTTGTCCTTCTTCCGCTGGTTGCTGAAGAGCTTGAGCTCTCGTTTCTCCTCCTCGTCCAAGCCGTTGCAGTACCGCACCTGAGCGACACGGATCATCGTAAAACGACGACAATGCGTCTGGAAAAGTCCAGGATGAACGTGTGAAAATGAGACGTTTTTCTGCGCTGTCTTTGTTTTGTTTTTTTACCTCATTGTCATGCGGCGGCAGCTGGTGAAGGAGCTGCTTGATGCGGTGTTTCTCTCCGGGGCTGTTTATATACGGGACCTTCTCTTCTGGTAAGAAGTTATAGTACTGATGCACCTGAAACAAACAACAGCAGACATGTCAAGTTTCAAACCTGCAGTCACTGCGAGTTTTTTTGGGTCACTTGGGGGAACAAGCTGCAAAGAAGAAGAAGAAGAAAAAAAACACTGACACAATAAAGCCGTATAAAGTTGTATATAGAGTTGTTCGCAACATTAGCATTCACGTCAAGTATTCATTCTCTTTTTGGTCTCCGCTAATGCTGAGATTAATAGCTATTTAGCTGCTAAATGCTCCACTATGAGTTTGTCTAATGGTGGTGCACATTGGGTTTATTAAAGGCACACTGTGTAGGATTTGGAGGCCTCTAGTGGTGTGGTGGCAGATTGCAACCAACTGAATACCCGTCCTCTCGCTCCTCCCTTTCCAGGACTGCGATAGCGTTAGCGCTCTGCAGCTAAAGGTACTAATGCGTGATTTATACCTTAGTGCCTTTATACCTTTAAACCTGAGGCAGACATACATAGCACTGCGGTGGATCGCATGTAGCATGTCATTTATTTATTATTTATTTGGACACACGGTTTTCAAATCCTTTGTCAATTTATTTGAGAGGTGTGATTCAATGGTCCTAAAAAAAAAAAAGATGGCTGATGAGGAGGAGCTGCTGAGTCTAGAATCAGTCAGGTGGTTGGTGTGACGGGATGTGAGACACTTGTGAGACAAATTTCTGCTAATGACAACATAATTATGAATATTATATTCCATTTCTGCCAATAGATCCTCAGAAATGCTACACATTGGCCCTTTGAAACTTTTTTTCACGAAAAAAAAGCTGATAAAAGCAGTTCATGTGTGGCTGTAAAATCCCAACGATGAGCTGAAAGACACCTCGTACATACAAGTCGCCATGTGATCCGTTACTGATAGATAATAGATAGAAATATAGATTGCAGTCACACAGCGGTAATCGAGTCATTATGTGTCCATTATGCTAGTTAACGGTATAGGCTTTACGCAACCTGCATCATTTCATTAATTCACGCTGACAAAACCCGCCTAATTGAATCTGAAATTACTTCCAGATGAATTCATCATGGTTTCCGTGCCGATAAAACATGTTTTCGCTTTGCCCTCGATCACCCCGGCTCTTTGAAACGAGTTTCTGGGATACAAAGTGCGGCACAATGAGCCCTGCGCTGCCACTGCTGCAGACGCAACCTTGAACGGCTGGTATTCACGTTAAAAAAACCCTCCATATCGCAGTCAGGATTAACGATGCAGTCGGACGTATTTGACCTGAACCTCTTTTTTTATTTTTTTTTATTTTGCAAGTTAAGCGGGTGAAACAAATAAAAAAAAATCTCGAATGGCGTCGGAGAAGCAAACACTCAAGGAACAGAAAAGCAATCATGTCACTCGTCTCTGATTTTCTGCAAAACAGCCGTTGACACAAAGTGCTCTGCTGTGTGAAGATCTATTTTACTGAGGTTGTTGTGACCCAATTTACATAATCAGTGGGGTGGAGAGCGAGCGGGGAGAGGAAGTGCGCCCGTCTGCGCGGCCCCCTTCAGAGTCACCCGCCCAGACACCCGCTCGTCTCGGTTCTGTGCGGTTCAGGGCGACACCGAGCCCGGTGCCAGGTGCAGAATCGGCCTCTTCAAAGAGAGGAGCGCTGAGAGTGAAAGGAGCGGGTCAACTTTGAAGGACACGTTGAAATATATCTCTGAATATACACTCTCATACTGCATTTTTCTTTGTTATATAGCGGGCTGCAGAAGAAGAAAAGAAAAGGCTTTGACTTCCTGTGTTTTGAGCTCAAACGTATGCATCATTATTACACACACACACACACACACAGAATACAACCGCAGAGGAGAAAACCGAGATTTTTTTTTCACGAACACAAAGATGTGTGAGGAAAACGGGGCGGCATCTTTGTGCTCGTGAAAAATATCTGCTATATTAAGGATGTTCTGCTGGATTAAGTTATTTTAAGACGGAGCAGTAATTTACAAGCAAATCCAAGTGCAAGCTGGAGATATTTGAGGGTGAGGAAATCAATAAGTAATGCTCTCAAATTCAAAGAACACGCTCTTTAATAAAGATAGGGGGGGAAAACAACTCCATATACCTGGAACTAATTATTATTTCCTTTATCGATTAAACAATAATTGTTTTTGTCGGGTGAAAACCCCCTGAGTTTTTCAATTTTTCATATTGATGATTTTTTTCCCCAACTTAAAGATTAATTGATAATCGCAAATTCAATTCAATGTTGATCGACTAATTGATTAATTGACTAAGAGTTTCAGTTCTAAGTATGAGAAGCTTGATTTCACCAAATCCTGTATTCTCAAGCTCTTAAAATAACGTCGTCCAGCTGTTTCTTTAAATGAAGAGTAATGAAAATAGAATATATGATTCCATTTGTTGGTATCTGCTGGAAGTTGTTTCCAGGATGGTGAGTAGTGAACTCTTTAGCCGGACTCAGTCCACCAAAGAAATGTAGTTTGAGTTTCCAATAAACTGTACCACGGGAAATAATGTTTTTCTTTTCAAAAGCAGGTCACATTAAAGACACTGTGTGGAGAGAGAACCCTGAAGTGACAGGCTTACATCACATCACATTAAAAATAAAGAAAGAAGCAACAGGCAGCTACAATTGCCTGCACCCCCTGTTGGACGAGATCGAAAGCAGCCTCTTTCAGCATCCTGTCAAGATGGCTGACTGGAGAAAATGACTGTTATCAACCCGGCATGTCATCCGTTAACAAAGGCCTCGGAGTGCTGCCCTTACTAAATAAAGACAGGCGTGTTTAAACGCAGTAAAGCTGAACAGAGCTCTGCATGAACGTGTGTCCGAACCGACAAAAACAACGGACACAAACAAAAAAAAAAGAAGTATATCTTCTTCAGGATGTGCACAAACTGATTACATTAACTTGGTCACGCAATTAAAAGGCATTTAAACTGCAAATGAGTCCTGACAGGGAATCGTGAAACCTGGATGCACAAACACATTGCCACACGTTTGCAATTAGATTCATCCAAACATTCACTGACTCGAATTACTTCCATTCCTCTGGGTTTAAATTCGCCAGGATATGCCATACAGAACAAACGGAGGCTGAGCGCACCGAATTCATTAAAAGGAAAAAAAAATAACGCTACGGTCCCCGTTATAAAAGTGTTTTCCTCTCATATTTACATGTTGCAATCATCTGCTTGACGGCGATCGGGGAAATTGCTTATTGCTTTATGTTAAATGGGAGTCCACATGCGTGTTTGAATAAATTAAAGGGTTTATTAATACATAATTGCATATTTTGATAACAGAGAATCTGAGGCATTTGATTTAATCTTTCAAGATGCCGGTGCCGTTTGTCATTCTGTCTGCCTGTGAACTTGCTTCCTACACACTCGTCAGCTTCAACACTGACAGCTGAAAAATGTCCTTACAGTTATTCTTCCAAGAGGAACCGCCTGACAGTCCCAGTGATTTGTAAGCCAAACCCTTCCCCCTCCCGTCAACTCAAATACACCAAAACAGCATGAAGGAGATCTAAAAAAAAAACATAATGATACATTGTCTTGTTTTCAGATCAGAGGATTTTCCATCCCAGAATTATATCTGCAAATGCCACAGATACTTAATCGTCCGAATAATAAAATCCTTCTGGCTGATTCGGTGCAATTTGACTCGGTCTGGCTGTGCCGGATAAATAAAAATAAATAAGCATAAGTTAATGAAGCACTTATGAGCGAAGAGAAAGGCGTTTCCACCAGAGGTAGAAGTAACGACATCCATTTACTCTCGTTACTGTGTCGGCTACTTCCTATATTTTACATAACTTCATGTCGCAAACAGTCTATAGGCCCATTTCACTGGCGTTTTCAAGTCGCATTCGTTCCAGAATAATAATTTAAAAAAAGGAGAAGCTGCGGGTGTTTCTGCGGCCGCGTGAGGGCGGAGCTCCGAGTTCAGAGAGGCGACGAAACGATGCCCTAAAAGGTTGCGTTCAGGTGCTTTAAGACTCACACGGCGCCGTTCAGACCGCATCAGACAGGTGAGTAGCCTACAACACACAAAACTTAATCTCTGTTGCCTAGCGACGTAGTTGCATGTGCAGTCTCTACTTTGCTTTAATGTGTGTGTGTGTGTGTGTGTGTGTGTGTGTGTGTGTGTGTGTGTGTGTGTGTGTGTGGCTGCAAAGCCTCTGCAGTTGATATTATTTGCATGTCCACATTTTTTGCTGATGTTTTATTCTGCAGTTGATGCTAAAAGACGTTTCACCCTCAGTGCTTTCCACAGCTCCTTTTATTGTCAATCATTTCTGTTTTACTGTCTGAGTTTTGTCTTTTTTATTTTTCTGGTGGATTCTTGTGAGGGCCACACTGAGGACGGCAGCTCTATATTTATGATTGATAATCAGTTGTGCGCGCAGGCTGCAGAGTGCCTGTCTGTTGTGTAGAAGTTGAGATCTTTTATGTTACATAAAGATGTTCTTCAATGCAAAGGCTCTCCACAAGTCTCTCTCTCTCTCCATCTGTCTGTGTGTGTGTGTGTGTGTGTGTGTGTGTGTTGTACGCTTCTCTGTGCTTTGTTGACGTAGCCCGGCCCTTTTAGTGCATGTCATAGTGCATGTCATAGTGCATGTCATAGTGCATGTCATAGTGCATGTGAATGTGCTCAACGGCGCTCATATGTCGGTTAGCGCCGTTAGCATTGATAGCTGCGAGTCAGCTGCTCAGCCTTCGCCATGTTGAGAGCCGTGTGGAGTCAACATGTATGCTCTGAAACCTCCCTTTTATATATATATATATATATATATATATATATATATATATATATATATATATATAAGGCAGTAACGTTTACTTTAACCTACCTGCTTCTCCCTACTTAAGTACAATTTACCCAACTACTTTTACTGTGCAACATTCCAGCGCTCTCTCCACCTCTAAATATCTGTGTTTGTGGTACCTGCTCGGGACTCAGGCCGGGGGGAACCCAGGCGTACTCCTCCAGTGCACATCCAGAGTCATCATCTGAGGTGGAGTTCCTCTGGAAGTCGTACATCAGCTTGGTGATGGTCTTCTCCATCTCCAGAGACATGGCTGTCACAACATGCTCCGCTACGCGGAACCGCTTCAGTGGACACGGGTGTTCCTGTAGAGGGAACAGACGAGAGGGTGAGGCAGCGAGGACGATGCAAATGAAAAAAGGGAGAGTGTGAGCAGAGTGAGCAAAGGGAGGACAAAAAAAAGTCTCATTTTTTCTTCTTATTGGTATTCCAGGCTATATGTGGAACTTGTAGATTTAGATTCACCGGTGGTAAACACCAGGTGCCCCTGGGCTGAAGGAAAAAAAATGAATCATACTTTTCTGTCTTGCATATTCACTGTAAAAAGACATCAACGGTCCAGATATTCTTGTAAAATGCATTCAAGGTACATCAGAGTGTCGACGGCCAAACTAGCAGCTAGCAGAGCATCATGTATGTATGCTAATTTAACGCGCTAGCCAGCATGCTGAGCATGAATGTTTGGAAAAGATCTCACGACTATCCATTCAATATCAGACAGAACGCCATTGCCACGAAAATAGTACTGGTCCAGATCTGTAAAATCGGAGCACTTTATATCTAAAAAGAACAACAACAAAAAAAGGTCGATACTATCAATGCAGGTCCCAGACTTCTGATATCAGCAGACGGCGCTGCATCTGCATTCAGGGCTTCACTCGAGTGAATAGATAAGAGATGAATTCAGTCTTCTCCTCCTCCTTCTGCCGTTCTGTGTGACTGCAGAACAGCTGCACACATTAATGACACATGAATAATTAACGGGAGAAGGTATCGCAAAAAAAATGAAAACTCTTTTTCTTTTCTTTTTCACAGGCATCCAGAATGACTTGTGTTTACATCTCATGGCTTGTTATTTTCAAAGCTGATGAACAGAGAGATATATTAGAGGCAATTAGTGTAAGAGAGGAAGGAAACACTCGTGGTTCTCGGAAACCTGATATGAATTTGAAAAAAAACCCAAAGAGATCATTGAACTTGAGCTGAGTTTACTTGTCATATAATCAGAAGGGGATCAATGTGGAAAAAACTGAGATGTCAGAGGAGATGTTTTTGCTTTCGGGTGTCAAGGTCAAGGCAGTTCCCCCGACGAAAAACAGCAGCCGGTGAGAAAGTGTGAACGGGCCCCCCCACGACGTCTCTGATTCAAAATGATTTCACAAGACGTTCCCACAGATTAGAAATCACAGAAAAGGAACAGCGCTTTAAGCAGTGGCCACGAGGAACAGCAGGCGTTTCCACAGACCCAGTCGGCCTCCGTCCGAGCAGAGCCGAGTCCTGTTTATCTCTCTAAGATGGGGACTGCTGATTTCTTTGTGGGGAGAGATCACAGGTATGTAACCTTGAGCCTGTAGCTGGGCCCGAGGCTGTAATTCATTAGTGCGAGTGGGGAGCTTGCAGTCTGTTAGACAGCCGAGTTTTGTTGTTGGCAATATGAAGAAAATCCACATTCCATGATTTTGTATCTATATATCATTATTATATATACTATTATTTAATTTTCCTTCCCCCCCCATCTGGGTCATAGTGAAGCTAGAATCTATTTTAATTGCATAGCTTTTATGGTGTTGACATTCACTTCAAATATTTTTGCTAAACATGAGAATATCGATAGTAGAGGTGGGATTGTATTGTTCTGTGTGGTTAAAGGAAGGGATGCATAAATTGCAATTTTCTTTCTCGCAGCTTAAATTGACAGCAAGACTCCAACTTTTTAGATAATTTAAACCGTCCCAAACTCAGTGTAAACTGTTACGATCCTTTTACTTTGCTATTGTCATCTGTAGCGGTTATTTGCGACTGTGGCTCAGCGGTAGAGCAGGGTCGTCCTTCAATCAGTAGGATCGCTGGTTCGATCCCCGGCTGCTGCTTGCCCATGTCGATGTGTCCTTCAGATTAGTCAGTTCAGATTAATAATTTGTTTTTACATGTACTGAACATCTCTAACTGATAACTCTTGAAGCTATAGATTGCTTTAGCCTAGCTTAGCATTAAGACTGAAAGTGGGGGAAACACAGCTAGATTAGGTTATACAAGTGTTTCTTCAGATATGAGAAAGTGTGCAAAACTGGAAAGTTCACCATGACACGACTTTCAAGAAGTTGCTTGTGTTCAATGGCACATCTGTTCTTTAAGAAATGACTCCCATCTGTGTGAGCAAGGCGCTCGTTAAGCAACAATGTATCGTTTTCTATGTTGTTATACACACAAGAGACAGCTTTGATGGAGTTAGGCGAGTTGTTTCCCTCCTGCATCCAGTGTTTGTGCTAAGCTAGGCTAACCATGTGTCAGAGCTGCTTCCCGCCAAAGAGATGATCTCATTCGCTACCCACAGGTAAGAGTGTATTTCCCATAATGTCACAATATTCCTTTAAAAACAAACAAGTTTGCCAAATAAAGGTTTATGGTCAAAACCTTTGAAATAAGCCTTTTTCATGCCAGACATTTTGACATGTCATAGCAGGGAAACCACAGGTGTAACGGATAACAATGATGGCTGGTGCCGTGGCATTGGGCATGCTGACGCTATGACATGGCTTATTGGGATGATTTAGATAAAATAGAGCTATACTCCTCTGGTGGAAAAAATAAATCAGATTATATAGAAGTCTAAGAAAAAATGATCCTACTTCACACTTGATTTATTACCTCATTAAATATTGAAAACATGAGTTTATGGTATCAAAGACTTGTTTCAAGTCTTCTTCAATACAGCATGATGTTCATTTAGTGAAGTATGGTGCATTTAGAGTCAAATAGACAACAAGGGTGGCCTAGAAGTGTTGGTTGCTATTAGCTTCATCCTCTCGTGTCACTTCTGGTTGCAATAAAAAACTAAAAACAAAATGGTGATGGTCTAAAAACAAGATGTCGACAGTCGAAAACCAAGATGGTGAAGGCTGAAAAACAAAAAGGCAACGCAAAAACTAAGATTGTGATGGCTGAAAACCAAGATGTCGACAGCCGAAAACCAAAATGGCGAAGACCTTAACCCAAGATGTCGACATCCGAAAACCAAAATGGCGAAGACCTTAAACCTAGATGGCGACAGCTAAAAACCAAAATGGCGACGATAAAAAACAAGACTGTGACGACCAGAAACCCAGATGTCAACAGCCAAAAAAACAAGATGGCGACGGCTTAAAACCAAAATGTCGATGGCGAAAAACCAAGATGGCGACAGCCAAAAGGCTGAACTCAAAACAGTGCCAAACCAATGGGTGATGTCAAAAAAAATCCACTACCTACTTTTTTTTAAAGTAAGTTTGAACATAATGTGTGATGTTATATCACACTAATAAAGGAGGCAAAACGGTTGTGGAGCAGGCCACCCCTCCGTGTCTCCATTATTAAAACCAGTGTGAAGAAATTCCTTTTCACTCACATTATTAGACGGGGGGAGTGACAGCGTCACTGTGTGCACCAGTGCTTCGATTAATGGTCCCTTCACACCCACTTATTATTAAGACGTACTCTGAGTCTCCACTGTGCATTGTTCAACAAAGACACAGCTTGAGTGTCAAACAGTTTCCATGTAATGAGTCGTCTTTACACCCTAACTTTTGACTGAATGCACATTCAGCCGGTACAGAAGGCTGCTGATGAGTGTGTGACTTTTTGACGTAATACACACACACACACTCGCCAGGCCGACCGGTTAGTCATAACAACACACTCCTCTGTTCTGCCCCAGCAACACGAGGAGAGCGGAGAGGCAAGTTGTGAACTTCTGTTTCCTGGAGGACGCATACTTTTGGGTAATCCGTGCCTCGGAAAGAAGAAGTGGTAATATATTTGGGGAGAAAATAAATATTTCAGTGTTCTCTAAATTTCGAAAGTATTCCTATTCCTAACATGGTTATATATTTGTTTGATCAATGGAGAAGACGGGATACACTACTCTAAAGAACAATATCAAGTTATTTCATTCAATAGCCTCTAATTAAATATATTTCTTCGGCAGAATGTGATTCTAAAGGTAAATTCAGTGAGGGATTTGGTTTAAAGGGATCAGGGTCTTGTAATTAACATTGAGTGAAGGTCCACAGCAGAAATGCGCAAACACCTTTGAAGAGGTGGCTTGTTTTCTTCCCAACCGATCAATACATCTTTCAACCAGATGGGAGGAACTGATCAGAGAAATCTCCCGGAGGAGGAAATGGCGCTCTGCTGAACATGTGGTTTACAATCGTTATAATTATCCCTCATAACCTTCCTCCGATTGTATTGTCAATGTTTGACCTTTAAACCACGATGACGTTAGCTGAAACTTTGAGTCACCAAATAGCGTGATTTTGCAACTGTCCAATCACAGCGGAGGAGGGCAACTATCCAATAGGCAATTAGCACAAAGACACAATAACATGCATTTAATTATGTTTCGGTTTGTGTATTCTGTGCTATTGTTTCCATTTATAATTTTTTTATTGGGGTGCTTTATGGTGTCCTCATGTCAGGAGCACTGGTCCAAACACATTTCTTCTGTTTTGGATAATAAAGTTGACCTTAAAGCGATTAAAACAATGATCTCAACAAGACGTTTCCTTGAACCACACAATCTCATTAGCCGCACAGACCAGCCGGTCCGTCCTCTCTCCCTTTGTGCTTCATCCAGAGCAAAGTACTCTACCTTGTTTTTACCTCCTCATGTATCCCGTGGCCACCAAAAGAACCCAAAGCATCTCTTCTAGAAGAAGAAGAAAAAAACGCAGTGCCTCTCAAAGTGCTCTCAAGAGCTCCCAGCTGGGTGTTTTCACAAAAGAGCCTGCTGTTTTCATCTGGGATGAACCTCTTTTAATGGGAACGGCCCCTTATGGCCCAAAAACATGTGTGAAGTGAGGACACAGTGACCCGGAGCACAACATTTTAATCGGTTCATCTCTGAGTCCAAGTGGACGCTGGTGCCAAAACCTGAATAAATCCCCTGCAGGTGTTTCTGAGATATTGAGTTTACAAGGTTAGGACGGACGGACAACCCCAAAACACCACCTGCCACAGCTTTTATGTTACGTATTATATAATGATAACGCTTCATGTTTTATTGTCTCACAAAAACTGAACGTGGCTTCTTTTTTTTTACACTGAATAAAAGCCTTTCATGTCAAAGTGAGAGTGGTTTTCTCTTTGTCCCTCTCCCATAAAGCGACGGGTAGCAGCTGGCTGTGTTGTTGAAACTTGTTCCTTCAGAGGTGATGTCACACTCGTCTCCTTGTTGTGGTCTCAGCAGATTTACAGCTGTGCCCTATTTTGACATCTTGTCGCCATCCCTCGAGTTGCTTGGAGGCACAATGCTGACTCAGCAGAAGTTCCAGGCACAGGTGTGTTGACAGGAAGTTTAAAGGAGCCGGCTGTAGGATTTATTGGCAGGTGTACAATCACCTAAAACTAAGACTCGTCGCATTTTCTTTACCTTTGGATCAGATTTCCCAAAGCGCGCGAAAGTTACAACAACTTCCTGTTTCATGGCACAAGGGATTTGTTTGCCGCCACGCCCACGGCAACAATTTTGCATGAAATTGCAAACGCTCGATAACCTTTGATCGCAAAGGCCCTTTCCATTGTAGCGACCAAAATTAAAGCCGAGCTCATCAAATCTGAGGAGTTAAGGCTTAAAAAAATGTGAGATCCGAATTCAAAATGGCCGACTTCTTGTTGAGATGCTTTTTTTTGTACCTCTCCGCATCTGCCTACCACATTTCAGCGACTTTATAGGGGGCGCTATCGAGCCATTTCGTCCATTTCACAGCTTTTCAGGCGCCGCAAAATGTGATTAATTCGAGAGAATACCAATAATAACTTGCTTGGGCCCTAATGACAACTTCTTATAATTATAATAGGTACTAAATGTATTATTAGTCACCATTTCCGTGACGAGTACCTCTCTTTTAGGTCAGTGTGATCCTTTAATCTGTACTGGACGCCTCTCAAATAATCCCAAATAAAGTGACGGGCTCACCTCGGCTCGTATGGATTTTGTTTTACTATCGCTAATTGGATAAATAACTATTTCTTTCTTCACCAGGTTGCAGCGACCACGAGAATGTAGAGGAGAAGTGATCCTCGGTGAGGCAGCAGTCAGCCAGGTTTGGGGGGGAAAAATAAAAAATAAAACGCTGCAAGTTGCCCTGGCAACCGATTGGTGTGCAAAGTCTCGAACAACACCCATTTACTCGTGTCTGAAGAAATGTATGATTTTATTGATTTAACAATATAAATACTAGCAGAGAGAGAGAGAGAGAGACCTGTAATAACTCTTTCTCTCTCTTTCGACCACCGTCTTTGTTGGGAGGCATGAATCTTGCCGTCTCCTTTTTTCTTTTCACACCATGGCTTATATAACGCATTGTGTATTTGCTGTAGGCTTATCATGCTTTACAGATCATAAGTCATTACTGACTCTGAATTCAATATTTTTCTTCTTCTTCTTCATCTTCTTCATAATTTGCCTCTCCTTCAGTTAGATCCAATTAGCAGTGTCTTAATTCACACATAAATTAACTGAGATTAATCAACATCTCTGTGCCAGAGGAGAGAAGATCTTAGGTAATTGGGTAATTTTGAGAACAAAGTGAAGAGGCTCTGCGCATAAACTCACAATAGCTCCGATGTCAGCGGGAGAGAGAATAGTCTTGAATGCGAACGCTATCTGGGAACTGAAGCAAAATACGGAGAAACAATAGATAGAGAGGGCTGTGGATGCGACGTTGAGAGCACCGCTTTTTCCTTTTTCACGTGTCATGCTTCACCCACCTCCCTCCTTCCTCCTCCCATCCTCATGTGCCTCTGACAGGCTCTGTGTGGGTGTGCATGAGAGAAAAGAGAAGGAGAGGGAGTGATGGAGAGAAAAAGCTCTTATTTATGTAAAAGCTGACATGAGAGGAGGTGCTCGGCTGAAGCGCGGCGCCCGACCGTGGCTCTATTAACTCTTCGCGGTGAGAGCAACGCGCATCAAAATCAACCACACAGGCTCTTCACGACCAGGAGAATCATGCAGAGTTCCTTGTTTCTGTCAGCACCACACAGCTTTAACACATGAAGAATAGACTTCTATACAACCAGGGAGTCGTCCCCGGTGGTCATGAGAGAGAATGCAGCTTCAACACATGAAGCATAGACTTCTATACAACCAGAGGAGTCGTCCCCTGGTGGTCAGTAGAGAGAACGCAGGTTTAAGAGTGAAGCATATACTTCTATACAACCAGAGGAGTCGCCCCCTGGTGGTCATGAGAGAGAATGCAGCTTTAACACATGAAGCATATACTTCTATACAACCAGAGGAGTCACCCCCTGGTGGTCAGGAGAGAGAATCCAGGTTTAAGAGTGAAGCATATACTTCTATACAACCAGAGGAGTCGCCCCCTGGTGGTCATGAGAGAGAATGCAGCTTTAACACATGAAGAATAGACTTCTATACAACCAGGGAGTCGTCCCCGGTGGTCATGAGAGAGAATGCAGCTTCAACACATGAAGCATAGACTTCTATACAACCAGAGGAGTCGTCCCCTGGTGGTCAGTAGAGAGAACGCAGGTTTAAGAGTGAAGCATATACTTCTATACAACCAGAGGAGTCGCCCCCTGGTGGTCATGAGAGAGAATGCAGCTTTAACACATGAAGCATATACTTCTATACAACCAGAGGAGTCGCCCCCTGATGGGCATGAGAGCGAATGCAGCTTTAACACATGAGGCATAGACTTCTATACAACCAGAGGAGTTTCCCCCTGGTCGCCAGGAGAGAGAATGCAGCTTTAACACATGAGGCATATACTTATATACAACCAAAAGAGTCACCCCCTGGTGGACAGTAGAGAGAATGCAGCTTTAACACAAGAAGCATATACTTCTATACAACCAGATGAGTCGCTCACTGGTGGTCAGTAAGAGAATGCAGCTTTAACACAAGAAGCATATACTTCTATACAACCAGAGGGGTCGCCCCCTGGTGGTCAGTAGAGAGAATGCAGCTTTAACACAAGAAGCATATACTTCTATACAACCAGAGGGGTCGCCCCCTGGTGGCCAGTAGAGAGAATGCAGCTTTAAGACACTTCAGCATTGGCTCTACTCGTCAGAACCGGAGGTTGACGTCTGGGTGGGTTAAACTCTCAAATCGTTGTTGGGTTATTTTTAAGTTAAGTGTCGGTTTTCTCTGTTTTTTTTCTCCAATTTCCTCCCTTTTTCAAACAATGCTAAAACTGGGATATGTGCATATTATGCTTTTCATTAATATTTCCAATCAATTAAACGAGACATTAACAATCTGGATTAAAAAATAAACCTGTGCGTCACACAAGAGCCGAACAAAAGAGGACACTAATCGTCTCAACAGGTTCGTGGTTTGTCAGCTAATCTCACTGCTGTGTGTCGGCAATTATTTCACTGTAAACAAACACCGTGTTGGAATTATTATTCCAGCACACAGTAATTAATCATCCTCTGCCTGTTGTGGACCCGACGGCTCGGGATTTATGAACGCTGTCGTCGTGGGGCTATTTAAAAACGTGCCACGAAACAACCGGAAGCCACGGAGAAGAAGAGTCTAAATCACGAGACTCTCTTTGTAGCAGCAGCACGTCACTACTTTCAACAGCATCGCATGAAATATTAAAGCCAGAGTACAGTGGGAGGTTTGAGGATCTTTGTGTGTGTGTGTGTGAGTGTGTGTGTAGTGGTTAAACACATGTTCCTAATGTTAAAGAAGTGGTAGTGTTTTAGTTCCCCCCCCCGAGCAAAAACTGAAAAACATCAAACACTTCAACAATCTGCCTCTGGGAGAATTGTGGCAGGAAAAATATACAGGATGCAACAGAGCACGTAAAGGTCAGTTATTGAAATATTTGAATTGCTAATTTTTAGTTTTTTTGGAGGGGAGGTAAGCAGCAGGCTTCAGTGTAACTTTAGTTGGAGCATAAACAGAGTGAGAAAGCATATTTTTTATGGTTTATCCCGCATTGATCTCGTCTTTAGGCCTCGTTTACGTATCCATTCATCGCACAGAATACTGCCAATGCATTCGCTTGTGTTCTGCCATGTTTGTTTTTCGTTATGTTTTTTCCAGCGTCTCTCTCTGCTCTTTCACCACACAGGAACAAAAAAAAAAAAGGAACATTCAAACATTCAAACATTCAAAGGGTTGCAGATCCATTCTTGGAGCACTCCTCGTGGTAATTATCTGCCCAAGTGCCTCTCACGTCGACACGAAACCCCCGGAGGTGTTTTGAAGTGGAACAAGAGGATTTTGAGATTCATCAGATCATAGTTTTTTTTTGCTTTAAAAAAAAAAAGGGGGCGCGGGGGGG
The DNA here is from genome assembly GCA_038501785.1 of Myoxocephalus aenaeus. Taxonomy (NCBI): domain Eukaryota; kingdom Metazoa; phylum Chordata; class Actinopteri; order Perciformes; family Cottidae; genus Myoxocephalus; species Myoxocephalus aenaeus. The sequence continues at coordinate 1,026,231 of JBAMJR010000086.1, forward strand.
TGTTGATCAACCTGATAAGCTTTGATATCCGTTTATTAATATCGCTTTCATCCGCTGATATGGATCCTCGTCGGCGGCTCCCAGTGCGACGCAACGGAACTAATTTGTCGGCTCATCTCGTTGCTCGCTTACATAATCGACTGATGCAATCGATTCAACGGGGCGGCAGATGGACGGAATCTGGCATCGTCCTCTTCACCTCCGTCGGTGTCCCGATGCAAACGGCTTTCAAGCGGCTCAGCGGGGATACAGTTTGGATCGACGTCCTGGGCTCAATAACACACACACACACACACACACACACACACACACACACGCACACACACACACACACACACACACACGCACACGCACACACAAGGATGTGTCCTTTCACAGAGATTTAAATGTGTTTTATCACAGATTCAAAGCGACTGGAACAGTAACCTACTGCTCCAGTAACTCCGGTGTGTGTGTGTGTGTGTGTGTGTGTGTGTGTGTGTGTGTGTGTGTGTGTGTGTGTGTGTGTGTGTGTGAGAACCTCCCTGGACGTACAAACGCCCCAAATGTCAACCCTTGGCCTTTCCCCCACTCCCACCCGCTGAATCACAGTGCTGCCTGTTTAATAATAAAGTGCCACACACACACACACACACACACACACACACACACACACACACACACACACACACACACACACACACACACACACACAACCCACACACTTTCCTGTCCTCAAACTTCCAGCCTTTTTTTCTTTTTCGATTCCCGTCCTCCTAGAAATTACCTCACGAGAGAGCGTGTGTGTGTGTGTGTGTGTGTGTGTGTGTGTGTGTGTGAGTGTGTGTGTGCGTCAGCAGCCTCACATACAGGATAATGACACAGGAGTCGGTCGCCATGGCGTCAGGCTCGTTGAGAAAACACCGTCGCCTTTGCCCGACTCGCAGATATGAAATGAAAGGGGAAAATAACAGCATGTGCAAGAGGAAATATGCCACCCCTTCATCTGAACGAGTGAATACAGATGAAGGAGACGTAGTTCACGTCTGATTGGGTAAGAGTCGTCCTTATCAGACCAGTGGAAACATCTTAAAATGCAATCTCTCAAGCAAGATCAGTGTCCTACGTTCCTCCATCTTGTTTCTTATGTCGCACAGACGGGGTGGTGTGTGTGTGTGTGTGTGTGTGTGTGTGATCAATGGCTCTCTGAGGTCTGCGTACAGAATCATTATCAAGGATACTTGTGATAGGAGCCAGAAATCATCCCCTTCTGGGGCGAAAAACAAGATTCCCATTTTAACGACACAGCTGCTCGTTAACCGATCGGCTCTGATTGGCTGTCAATACGGCATCAAAAACCCTAGAATTGCTACAACAACAACAACAACGAAAAATGATCTCTGGCAGCGCCAATCAGCTCATAATCCAGTTATGAGGATTAAATTCTTACCGCATCTTATTTGGATCAGGACTAACAAGAAATTAATTGAAAAGGGGGTTGACCCTATGTAATAATAGCAGAGGAAGCTCCGATTGGGTGACAAGGCCGGTGATATAATTGGGAACATAACACACACACACACACACACACACACACACACACACACACACACACACACACATCTCAGTGTTGTCGTCAATAACCAGAGGAGGGACTAAATTTCCATGTGCTGAAGCTGCGGATCCCAAAAGTACGAGCAAAAAGAACAAAAAAAAAAAAGCTTAAATATAACCAATGAAAGCTCACACACACACACACACACACACACACACACACACACACACACACACACACACACACACACACACACACACACACACACATATAACGGTTCACCCTGTGCTAATTGCTGGAGGTGTGTTCCTGAAATCCAAAGTGGGACTCTCTTACCTACAGATGTACAACATTTCCCAAGGACCTGAAAGGCTGTAATTAAAGGGTGACACATCCCTGCTCCTCTCCCACTGTGTGTGGGATGGCCCGAAATAGAATCGCAGGGTTTCAACAGGCGAAAAAATCTTGCACAAGCGGCCTGCGTCTCGGGCGAGGGAGAACAGAGAGACGCTGTTCCCGGGTTCCTCCCCATCTTTTGTGGGAAATGCCACAAAAGGTGACGATGACGAGGAAAGGCCCGAGACCGCCCAGGAGGTCGAAATGAGTAAAAAAACGTGAGGCGACATTCTACTCCAGTGGATGCAGATGACTCTCACAAGTAATGGAGTAATAACACCAGCAGTTTATCACAACATTTGGCCAACAAGCAGAACACAAATCTGCAGAAATGCAGAGTTTTCGTCCTCGTCCACTGCAGGCAACGTTAGCGATGCCGCGCGGAGGAGATGCTAATACATGAAGGCTAATCACGTCGCTAATTGTTTAGCCGCGAATGCACGTGAAAGATTTTGTGAACTTCTTGTAATGTCGATTATTTTCTCACAATATAATAAAAAAAGAACCGATGAGCAGAATCATTAAGAGTATTAGTATCTATAAAATCCTATCGATACCCATCCATAACACACACACACACACACCCACCCACCCACAAGGGGGATCAGTTTTCTGTGACCCGTGCGAGCGCCGCTAGCTGGTGACTCACACACTGAGGCTAATTCCAGTTGCTTGGTGCCATTTACATCCTCGCCTGAGGGTGTAATCTTTAATGCGGGTGCCATTACTGTTCCTCAGAGCCCTGTGTTTGAGGGGTGGGGTACATGTGTGCTATATCTGTACAGGCGCGTGTTCATCTGCCCGTGCACACGAGTGCGAGAGTCTGTTGCTATGCATTTTTACACGTCCTCCCACTGGTTCTCTTCTCATGCAACATCACGGCAGAGAGGAGAACACATACAGCTGAGGACCTTTTTCTTTTTTCTTCTCCTTTCCTGTGATGCAACAGCACTTTAAGAAGTAAAAGCCCTGAAAGCTGCGGCGAAGCGTTAGAGGTCGGGCACGGGGGGAAAAAAAAGGGCTCGAACCCCCGTTTTAGATTGCCTCTCGGTTCGCCAGATTGATCCATTACTTCCAGAGGAAGTCAGCGCTGCGTGTAATGGTGGAGCGAGAGCATCGTGTTATCTCGCAGGTCGACCCGCGGTGAAGAGTCGCGCTATAACGGTCGCGGTGTAACTTTTGAGTTACGTGATGGTTTAAAAACGAGGTGCATGTTTGACTGAAAGGATTTTCCTCCTGGCTGTAAATAAAGTGGCGTTCGGGGTTTCCACAAAGAGACGACGACGTAACGCCACTTCTCCAGCTTTCATGCTTCGCTACTTGTTTTGCAGCAAATGAAACAACGAGATACATCATTGGTCATTTTGTGATCCGACTACCTTATATTACTTACATAAATAAATACATCAGCTTTATTGTGACCATGGTTAGTTTGGTTTAGGCGCAACACAACTTTATGATCGACGTTACAGACATATTGTGGTTTCGGGGGTTAAAAGAAACCGACGTTGAATGTCCTGTGTTAAAGTCGGACATTTTGTTGACGCGGCTGTCCATCCTAACCGTGTTTCCGTGTAATTATTAAGCACATTTTGAGCGAGCTAATGACAGGCGGTGCAGAAAAAGTGTTTTGGAGAGCATAAAGTCGGCTCCAGGGTAGTTTGGTCAGAAGTTTAGCTACGAATGGCTGTGATTCACCGGTAAACCTCGCCATCGGTGGAGGAACATTTTGGTGGGAGATCTTCAGGAACGTGTTCCAGTTGGGTGAGTCTTCATAGTTTTTTCGCGTCAGCTCGTATTGACCATCTTTTATGTTGTCTGAAGACAAGCGGTCGCTCGTTATGGAAATAACCGAAAGCGGTAACAGCTAAATGAGCTAAATGTTCGCTCGTTACGGTTTATTATATAGTAATAAATAGTTTCTCCTCCTTTTTTTTTTGTTGACAAAAACAAAGTGTAAGAACTTTGAGGATATTCTATAAAATGTTCAAAACAGACTCTCTGTTGCAATACATTAAAATATGCATAAATGGAAACATTTGCGACGGATGCTGTTATTTTTTTCTGAAAAGGGGGGATAATTTCTCCACAAAATGAAACTGCATGAATTTTTGTCTGTATTTACAATTTATAACTACTGCATGATCCTGAGAGGAACTTGGTTCTGATGTAATTATAGTTAAAACAAAAAAAAGTACTTGCATTATGTTACTTCCTTTGTTGGCAAGTATAATTAGTTATTATGCAACCTATTATTATAAACGTCATTTATTTCGGGCTAAGTAGAGAAAGTCCTTTTCTTCTCTGACGTCTATGACTGATGACAACTCGGCTCCGATGTGACAGCACTGTGTGAATTTTCACAATAGCAGCCCTCCCTCCAGAAATAATGTTATAAATATCAATACATTTCCATAATCTTTCTTTCACTGGCAGCAAACTAGCTGCAAACGTTTTCTTTTTTTTACATTACATTTCACTTACGCTTTTATCCAAAGCGACTTACATTTTTGCTCTATACACCGTTGACACAGCAACGGGGAACAATTAGGGGTTAAGTGTCTTGCTCAGGGACACTTCGACGTGTGAGCTATGGGGGGACTGGGGATCGAACAGGCTACCTTGTGGTTGCGGGACGACCACTCATCCCCCTGAGCTACAGACGCTTTTTAGCCCAACACAGAAGGGCCGACAAATGTGTGGATGCCGCCATATGGGAAGCATTAACTGCTCTCCATGCGTGTGTAAAACGGCGCGCACACGCAAAGAGACGTCTTTTGGTGCTCGGTCTGGAGACCGGTTGTCTCCGTCTCCGTCTCGCTTTGTCGGCGTGATTAAGAGCCAGTGGTACGCCGGAGAATGGAGTGTCTTTGCAGGCATTCGCACTATTTTTCAAAAGAAACAGACGACGCACCCGAGAGGTTTGAATCGGTCCGAGCTCATACATCACTGTGCTGTAAATCACAAGTGCAGCTCAATGTGCGCTGGAGAAATGGTGCGTTTGGGTGGGCAGCGGGAGTTTTCGAGCGGAAAATCCACCAGCGACAACATCTGTTTGGCACAGAAAGCCTTGGGTTTGAAAAAACTAACACAACAAAGCAAAACAAAACAGGGAATCCAATACCGACTGTGGAGAGTTGGGTACCAACCCAAATTCAAAAGAGAGAGAGAGAGAGAACGCACTGAAGGCGTGATTCATTTGACGTCCTCTGTCATTGTTGGAGCCCGTTTTATTTTGAAAAACTTTGTGTGGCGACGCGATCAACAATGGACATGTAATGACTCACGCCGGAGTCGTTCCAAAGAGCGAACAAAGAAGTATAAATTGACTGTGACGGTACAGAAAGGAGCAGACAATGAGACGGGGACCAATCGATGGAATCTCAGTCGATCCGAGTCAAAACCAGACGGACACATCTGTGGACTTGTGCCTGCTGCAGGTGTCACCGCTGGATCTGTGAATCACTTACTCCTCCGTGACCGGAAAACCGGAATTACAGGCTGGGAGGAAAATTATATTGGGCATCTACCGTTAAGAGTATGATTACATATAGACCAGTGGGCGCCACCATTATCTCTAATGGAGCCTTTTTTTCCCTTCGCTGGCCTCTGACCTCAGTCACACTGCTAAAAGATCTCCAGCACGAACACCAGCTTGTCTGTGTGGCCGAATGAAGAATGGAACAATAGATGGGCCATGACAAAGCAACAAGTGAAAAAAGATTATTATTATTTTTTTAAAGGCCAATTTTTGTCTGTGTACAGAGGTGATCAGTTACCATTAGCCTAAGAGCCGTCCAGCTAACAGCTCGAAGCTGCAGACTTCATCACAAAACATAATTAACTAATGAGAGAAGCCTGGTCGCCATTAGCTGGTGAGTCTGTGCAGCTGAAGGGCAACAACAAGATGTCGCACATAAATGGTTTACAGCACAGCAACGGGGACGACAACGACGACTCTGTGTGTGTGAGTGTGTGTGTGAGAGAGCTGTGGGCTGAGCTGAGGTGGGATTAGAGGAACAATTATGATGCCCACTCATTTTGTGATGAGAGCTGCTTTCCAAGCTTTAAAGACAAATACTTATAAGTAGCCTAATAGAGGGCAGATACCTGAGAAGATTTGGTGAAAGGAATAGACAGACAGTGAGATGGAGATTACATGAAAAGGGTAACAAAAGAGGGGCTCAGAGCGGAGAAGTATCGGCTCACGACTGAACTGAACTGGGGACCAATCGGCCTTGAAGTCGCTTGAAGGTTTCAAATTTGAGATGTCGATCTGCCTGGGCCACCCGGGGGCGACTCCTCTGGTTGTATAGAAGTATATGCTTCATGTGTTAAAGCTGCATTCTCTCTCCTGACCACCAGGGAGCGACTCCTCTGGTTGTATAGAAGTCTATATAAATTACTCTACTTCTCTCTTGATTTATTCCCTCAGTAAACATTGTAAACATGAGTTTATGTCTCAATCTCTAGTTTCAAGTCTTCTTCAATACAGCATGATGTTCATTTAGTAAATTATGGTCATTTAGAGTCAAACAAGATGGCGACGGCCGAAATGCCAAACATGAGGCTTCAAATCGGCAGTCTTCGAACCAATGATTGAAGTCTGTGTTTTTTTTCTTTTCCTCACTGGTTGCAAAAAAAACTAGAAACATGGCTACGACCAAAATGCCGAACGCGAGGCTTCAAAGCGTCAGTCCACGTATCGATGGGTGAAGTCACAACAACTACGTCCACTTTCAGCGGCTGTGAACCCATCCTCGTCAGTAGCGTCGAGATGTCTTCCTTCTCCTGGATATAATGGGAGTACTCAAAGCGCCAAAAGAAATATACATTTGCAACGCTCAGAAATGTCTCTCTCTAGAACTAATGACCCGGTTACTGAAGAGCTTCCACAAACCTTAACGTGAGCAATTCCATGTAGGAACTGTGGTTGGAAGAAAATAGTTCCCAGTTCCAAGAACAACAAGATCTGAACTACCGTAAAAGTCGGGTTACAAGCCGCTCCTACCTCCGGTCAGTGTCCCCGCTGTAGCAAGCTAGGAGCAGTGCTGCTGCTAGCTCCCCGCTGCTGCTGCTGCTGCTACTGGCCGCTGCTGCTAGCTAGCGCTGCTGCTAGCTCCCCGCTGCTGCTGCTACTGGCCGCTGCTGCTGCTACTGCCCAAGTCGGGTGTTGAGCCGGGTCTGGTCCCGCTACCTTCGGTTGTTGTCGGGAAGCTAGCGGAAGTTAGCGGGGAAGTAGCGGAGCGCTAGCAGGAGCCCCAGCTGGCTACAGCGGGGAGCTAACAGAGACACTGACCGAAGGTAGTAGCGGCTCGTAACCCGACTTTTACGGTAATGCGTCAATAATTATATAATATATGTTGGTCATTCTACATAAAAAGCACTTTGACTTTTTGGTCAGTTTATTTTGATGCTAATACTTTTGTATTTGCTCTCATACAACTGTGATGACTTTTACTAGTGAAAGAGTATTTGTACCCTGTGGTAGTGCTACTTTTAAAAGTAAGAGATCTGAGTACTCCCATAGTACTTGGTTGGTAAAACGGTGAAGTAAAAATGTGAAGGTATAATATATATATAGATATTTTTAACAAAGCTCTTATCCAAAAGCGAGTCAGTGAACCCTGTAAGACTGCACACAAACTGGAAAGCCTTGTATATGTTGTTGGATTAATAAGTGATATTTAATGACACCTGTTAAAAGAGTAAGAGGCACTTAGCTTCTCCAAACCCATTATTGGATGATTTAGGGCTCGCCTGAGCGACGCTCTGCGCAGGTCATGCGTGACACTGCGAGCCCGAGAGAAGGGGGGGGAAATGCCCCGCTGTTGGAAAAATCATTAGCTGAAACCTCAAATTCAATTACCTCCTTGTTACTGGAGCTCCCCTGATGCTCCTCTGGAGGACTTTGCGGCCAAAATTATTCCCCCACAATTTTGTGAAGTGGGTGCATCAGGATCCGCCATCGACTGAACAGAAAGGCTCAGAGAGACATTTAGGGGACGAGTAAAGAAATACAAATGTGAACAAAGGTATCCTCTCTAAATCAGTGTGAGTGGAACAAGAACTCTGAGCCTTTATTTCCGTACAAATACAGTAACGTATAAAAGTAGTGCATTTTAAAATGCTACTTAAAACCTTTTTTCCCCATCTTTTTGGGTCTTAAGGGACATTTTCTGAAATGAGTCCAGCTCTGCAGCCAGCAGCCGCTAGCCGGGCTGTTATTTACGTCCACTAAAAGGACTTGTTTATGCCACAACAGGCTCTGATTGTTATCTGACAATATTATGGACATTTTGCCGGAAGACAACGGTGGAAACACGAGAGTTTACATATACATGGAGTGTGTAGCTTATTTAAAAGATGTTCAATGTCTTAGCTTTTAATATTTAGTTGATTCCAAGGTCTCTGACGGTATTTATTTGAGCCAGAGAATACAGATGTTCACATTTGCCCAACGAGGCGTCTCCTTGACCGGATCAAGTGAACGAAGCGCTTTTTAATCCTCCGTAGGCTTCTTTCTATAATAAATAACAATCTGAGCCTGTCAGAGGCGAAGACGAGCATTTTCAGTGGCTGCGACGTTACATTGCCGCCGCCGCTCACCTGCCCTCGCAGCTCATCTCGCAGCGTCCAGTCACAGCGTTCTCGCTCAATACCGGACCAATTTAAAAAATGGTTGTCCCCATTACTCACTTTGACACAAACACACGGGAAAATAGGGTCCAGATTGAAAAATACCTATAAATTACCTTTAAAGTAAAAGACAACTGAATGTTATCAAAAGTAAAAATTGGCCCTGTGGCCGATATATATAAAATTATTCGACGCTATTAAAGTGTTGGCGCCGATTTCACAGTTGGAGGTCGAGTTGGAGCTCATTTTAGCAACTTCATAGACCAGGGAGTTAAATCCAGTGGTTCCCAACCGCCGAAGGTTCAGAAGATAAACCTTGAATCTGGATTAAGACCCAGATTAGACCGAGTGCCTCTCAGCAGCCTGCAATTGTGTTGAAAGCTTGAAAGTATTTTAACGCGCTGCTTTCTCGTTTTTCTGTCCTCTGCACTTTGCGTTTTTGCAGGAGCGCCCTGAACGCCTCGGGTTGAAAAAAAACGTCAATTCATAAAGTGGAAAAGTCGCCTATTGGTCATTTCAAATGTAGCGGAGTAGAAGTAGAAAGTAGCATGAAACGGTGTTACCGAAATCTAAGTACAAATCTTCTTCGTCAGTTTCCACCACTGGACGTCTCCTCCGTGTCTTTTGCAGAATAAACAACAGACTAAAAATGTTTTATGTGTGCATAATTAAACACAAAGTCACGGCGGGAGCGGCGCAGAGAGAAAGTGTGTGCTGTGAGCACCGTTCTATGTTCTCGTTTCCAGGAAGCCCTGAAGGAACAGCTGAGCCCCGCAGTAGCAGCGCTGTTGCTGCGTCATTGGCTGAGATTACCAGTGATCTTATTCTGCTTGATGAGAGGCAGGTGCTGCTGCAATGAGGATGATCTGTTGGCTATAGGTATCTGAGTGTGTGTGTGTGCATGTGTGTGTCGTTAACGGCTTTGCTCGCATCACATCCTTGTCTCCGTTTAGAGTGACGCAGACATCATGAGAGGAAATCAGAAATGTAATTTGGGGTCTGTGGAGTAATTCCAGGTCGGCCTCGCGGGAATGGAAGATTTATTGGATCACATTGTTGACTTATTCTACATCATCTCTGGGGCGCAGTGGTGATTTTACATTTACAAACATAAAACGAATTACCTCGTTAGAAAATTGGAGAATTAAAAAATATATAAATTATGAATAGCAATGCCTCTAACTCTTTCCTTAAAAGATGATTATTTGTGTGTGTGTGTGTGTACTACAAATTTTTAGCAGCGCTCTAGAGATAATGATAGTGTGTTACTTTGGTCCAGGTGGAAACATCTCCACACTTCCTGGATGGATAACCATGAATATGTGTACAGAGATGTAGGGTCCCCAGAGGATGTTTCATTATAACTCGAGGGTATGATCTAAATTTAGTTTCATCAATATTTATTAGTTTTATATATGCAAGATCTTCCCCATTGCCAGTGTTTTGGTACATTAATCAGAAAGAAATGCCTTCATCAGTTTCAAGTTCTAATTGTAAAAAATAAATGTTATTTTGTGATCTTCAGACGTTTGATGGATGGAACTTTTCATCTAGCTACACTTTGTGCTTAGTGCTAATTAGCTAACGTTATGCTAACACGGTAAACTAAAACTTTGAACGCGGTAATTATTATACCTGCTTAACAACACGTTAATATTGTCATTAAGAGCATGTTGGCAAGCCGACAGCATTTAGTGCAAAGTAGTACAGATTCACAGATACATTTTCTGACTGCATTACATGTGATTTACATTTTAAACAGTGGTAATTGTGACATAACTACTTTGTATTTACAGCAGTAATGTCAGCGTCAAGCAGCTGCTTGAAACTGTCAACTGTAATCAAGAGTCAGGTCCAATATTTCTCTTTTTATCTGAAAGAAAATAAATCCTAAATTATTCCCACTCCAGCTGATACAAGTAGCTATTGAATCCCTTCATTGGCCGTACTTTCCTTCATCATAAAGTGTTTTTGTCAATGATGCAATACCAATTCAAATGTGAGAAGAAAGCCGACTGCATTCTGAGTCGTATTAGAGTCGAATAAGACTGCAGATGAAGTCATGAGAGGGATTTGAGGAGACGGGTGGATCTTTGAAAAAGATAAATTGGGAGATTTAAAAAAGAATAATGTTGATACTACAATGCAAGTCAAAGCCACATGGTCTGCTGTGGAATTTAAAACCTTTATATATATATATATATATATATATATATATATATATATATATATATATATATATATATACACACTCACCTAAAGGATTATTAGGAACACCTGTTCAATTTCTCATTAATGCAATTATCTAATCAACCAATCACATGGCAGTTGCTTCAATGCATTTAGGGGTGTGGTCCTGGTCAAGACAATCTCCTGAACTCCAAACTGAATGTCAGAATGGGAAAGAAAGGTGATTTAAGCAATTTTGAGCGCGGCATGGTTGTTGGTGCCAGACAGGCCGGTCTGAGTATTTCACAATCTGCTCAGTTACTGGGATTTTCACGCACAACCATTTCTAGGGTTTACAAAGAATGGTGTGAAAAGGGAAAAACATCCAGTATGCGGCAGTCCTGTGGGCGAAAATGCCTTGTTGATGCTAGAGGTCAGAGGAGAATGGGCCGACTGATTCAAGCTGATAGAAGAGCAACTTTGACTGAAATAACCACTCGTTACAACCGAGGTATGCAGCAAAGCATTTCTGAAGCCACAACACGCACAACCTTGAGGCGGATGGGCTACAACAGCAGAAGACCCCACCGGGTACCACTCATCTCCACTACAAATAGAGCTCACCAAAATTGGACAGTTGAAGACTGGAAAAATGTTGCCTGGTCTGATGAGTCTCGATTTCTGTTGAGACATTCAGATGGTAGAGTCAGAATTTGGCATAAACAGAATGAGAACATGGATCCATCATGCCTTGTTACCACTGTGCAGGCTGGTGGTGGTGGTGTAATGGTGTGGGGGATGTTTTCTTGGCACACTTTAGGCCCCTTAGTGCCAATTGGGCATCGTTTAAATGCCACGGCCTACCTGAGCATTGTTTCTGACCATGTCCATCCCTTTATGGCCACCATGTACCCATCCTCTGATGGCTACTTCCAGCAGGATAATGCACCATGTCACAAAGCTCGAATCATTTCAAATTGGTTTCTTGAACATGACAATGAGTTCACCAGATCTCAAACCAATAGAGCATCTTTGGGATGTGGTGGAACGGGAGCTTCGTGCCCTGGATGTGCATCCCACAAATCTCCATCAACTGCAAGATGCTATCCTATCAATATGGGCCAACATTTCTAAAGAATGCTTTCAGCACCTTGTTGAATCAATGCCACGTAGAATTAAGGCAGTTCTGAAGGCGAAAGGGGGTCAAACACAGTATTAGTATGGTGTTCCTAATAATCCTTTAGGTGAGTGTATATATATATATATATATATGAAACTATTTGTCTTCAAACGACAGTTGAAACTGAAGAGTGACTAGAAATATGAGCGAGACTCTATGATGACGCACATCGCAGAGGCCCCTGCTGGATTTGGATCCAGGACATCGGGGTGACGCGGGGTTCTTTCCAGCTGCTTATTTATGCGCCCTTGTCCTTTCGTCTCTCCGTGACCTGGAACTTGATGGAGGTCTGCCAGCTCGAACAACGTTCCAATTGGTAAAATGCCTTTTGGAGTCGACGAAGAGCAAGAAGCCTTTCCAGAAGGTGCTTGGAACAAGAAATATCTCCAAAGCAACTTTTTTCAAATCCTTTTTTCTTTGTTTAAGTGACATCATTTATATTATTACAACTGTGTTTTACTGTATTGTGTTTCGTTATCTGTTTATCCACCACTATGAGCACAAACATCACAAGAAACTGAATTTCAATCAATATCAGATTCAGTTTTTCAATGCAATATTGACCCTTCGCTAAGCTCCGCCCCTCACAGAGCCCACACTGTCACTAACTGCACTTTTTGGGGGAAACGGAAAAGGCAATTTCGGGGAGAAACAGACAGGAGGTTCTACAGTGTGTGTTTGAGGGATTTGCAGGATGTTAAACTGATTCAGCCGTGAAAACAGGTTAAAAAAGATAAAGATAGAAGCTAAAGCTTCGGATCACAGAGTGAAAGTGAATCACTATGTGAGACGGAGATCGAATCGTAAGACAATGAGATTAAGGAACAACGCTGTTCCTGTGACGCCGGGTAGGTCTTCATTCGCTGTTACAATCATTTAAAAGCAGCAGGTACATTCAGTACATCGGCTTACAACTCAAATGTAGCGAGTCCTAAACCTTTAATTGAATATTTAAGACTTTTGAGAATTGAAGCTTGGGTTGGTAGTCAAGCAAGATTTAAAAGAAAAATCATCCAAGTTAGAAAAACCCTCGGTTGCTTATTGCCTGCCGGTGCCCGTTTCATTAATTAACCAGTCGAGAGGCATCAGCTGGCCGGTGGGCAAGACATGTTATGAAGCAGTTGGGGAACGCAGCTGAGTCCCTCATTGGACTGTAAAATTACGATAAAGCCAACAAAAGATTTCAAATGTGCTTGGAATGCATTTATATATTCAGCGTTTGATTTCCAGTCACCCTCCACTATAATAGCTGCCAATTTCTGTCTGTAGGTGGAACTTAAGGATTATAATTTTATATATTTTAATTGTCTCAGCCTTTTTAAAATGGAATGTATGGAAATGTGTCCTATTTGGCAGATCATGTGCTACTTCCTTCATCCTTATATAATATCATGCTCTAGATGATGGGCATGAGGAATATAGGTCAGTGAGAAGAGTGAAGAAGTCTTGGTTTACGCTTCAGGCAGTGTTGTACTACCGTAGACCACTTTTTGAAGGTCTCGGTCCGGTCTCAGAGTCGACCTCATTGTCTCGGTCTCGGACGAAGAGGATTCTGGACTCTAATTCAAGGCCGGTCGAGACCACGAAGCCGAGGACATCTCTGAACGGCCTTGTTCATCGTCGGATTGATGCGTTGACATCAATAATGTGATTGTTCACATACAATTCTCCTCTGCAACACATTCTGATTATTTGACCAAGACATTTCTCACAGTACACTTATACATACTGACACACACATATATAGAATATATGGTACTAAAAGTACTTCTATGTGAATGTGGATCTTTCAGATCTATTTGAGGAGTGACTTGTTTTCATGCTCCACATTTTATCTTAAGTGTGTCATGCAGTTCTTTTTGCTCACGGGACCTTTCAAAACTCTTCCTTTACGTCTCACTTTCATCTTTTTCTTAACTGATGGTATCTTGTTGTAACTATTTAAAGTATACTGTCTGGTTGATATCTTATGTTCTGGATATGAATTGCTTTGATAGTGTTTTTTTATTGTAAAGCTTGGTTTTGAAAGGTGCTATATAAAATATTTATTCTTTATTCTTATTGTTATTTTCAGTGATCTGGTCTTGGTCTTTTCCTTCTATGAATAGCAGTATGTCAAAGATACATGCATACGGTCATGGGCGTTTGTGTTGTGTGTGTGTGCATTTGAATGTCTAATGCACTGCTTGTGTGTGTGTGTGTGTGTGTGTGCTTGTGTGTGTGCGTTGTTTTACCTGTATTGGGGGGACATAATTCTGTTTCAACACAGTTACATCGTGGGGACTCGCCTTCCTTCTAGGGACACAATGTAAATCCCTACATTTCAGGGTAAAGACCTCAGGTTAGGGTGAGTCTCCAGGAAATGAACGTACGTCAATGTAGGGTGACCAGACGTCCTCTTTTTCCCGGACATGTCCTCTTTTCGAGACCTAAAAAAAGCGTCCGGCAGGGATTCCAAAAACGTCCAAAAACGTCTCCTCCTCCCCCCCCCCGGAGCGAAGTGTCCTCTTTTTCACAAACTCAAATCTGGTCACCCTAGTCAATGTCCCCAAAAGTCAAGAAAACACGACTAAGTGTGTGTGTGTTTGTTTGTGTGTGCAGTAGGAAAATGCTATTTCAGAAGCCCAGTAATGATGCCATTAGTTTGAGGATGGAGTGAGCACTGAACCTCGGGGGACAGATTTAAGTTTCCTCGTATCCATCAGTCAGCGAGGCCAAACTAGCACCGACAAAATCGAAATCCAGCAGCAACATTTACATCGTCTCTCTCTCTCTCTCTCTGTCTCCCCTGATAATAATCCATACACCTGCTGCCTCGGTTTGTCCCCGTCTCTCTCAACTCCTCTCTGGATGTAACTTTTAATTTAAGGGAAGCGGTCTCTCTCTGACTAAGCACAAACTGCATATTGTTCTCTTAGTGATCCCTATCGTGAGCCAGTCAGCACTTTTCCAGGAAACACAGAGATTGGGTGGAAACTGCTGAGACGCACGGCGCTAAAGAAACGCACTGTGGTGAATCGAAGTTAAACCCAGAGCTTTATGGCTCTCCGTGTCTCTGTAGCCCCTCATCTGTTCCACCTCCCTTCTTCTTTTCATCCAAAGGAAGATGGCTTTTAGAACTGGAGGCCTCACAACTGTCCGACTGGCCAATAAGAGAGCAGAGGAGCTGGCGGCGACAGATGCGCGACGCCAAACAACCAACGTGTGTCGGCCCGTCGGGGGTTGAACGCCGGGAACGGGCGACTCGGCTTTTGAGAACAAATTGCGAAGAAGTTGTCCGAGATTCCGAGTGCACGGTGCGATAATCAGCCCTAACGAGAAGGCTAATGGTTGCTTTATTCGAACCAATTAAGGGGCTTTGATTTGGCGCTTTGGGAGAACATTAGTCATCAGACAGCAGCGAGCCGCGGGGAATCATCCGGTATCCACCTCGAGACAGAGAGAGCCTGATTGTGGTAACGACCGGTCGGAGGCTAAACATTCACCGGATCTCCTCTCGGTGTATTTTAAAGCATGCTCCTTGTAGCCCGCTGGGCAGCAAACCTATACTTTACAGCCAATATAAAAGATTAAAAAAAGAGAAGGTATCTGCATAAATTCCTGGCGGCCGGATTTTCTTTCACGATATCCCTTCGCCCCCCAATCCAGCGGCAGAATAGCTCAGTGAGAGAGACGGGGCCGGCTTATTGGAGGAATCAATCTCGGTGGCTGCTGAGTGTAGCGACGAGTAAAGTCAATAAAGGAAGAAACGCTCCACACATTCATCTGCTCACCAAAGCAGAGGAGAACGATCTCCCCGCAGCGAGTTACTCCGCTCGTATTCCTAAATCTTTTTTATGAGTACAGTCTGGATTTGTTGCTCCCTCACATCGCATCAGCAGGAGCAGAATCATCTGTGTGAGGGATGTTGTTCCTACAGGCGCCGGTCTTTGGACCAACCAAAGCTTCTTTTTTTTTTGAAGTTGAATCATTTTAAAGTGTTTTAACATCTTTATTCTACATTATTGAGCAGATGCGGATTTCTTCCAGATCTCGATTGGGTTTTAAAGGCTGCGTTTGAGGTATCGTCAAGGGATTCTATTAAAATACCAAAACCAACCACGTGTGAGTCTGTTGCTGCGTCTGTAGCGCTCCGCTCCACACGAGGTTACGCGTGGTCCTAAAACAACTGTTAACTGTCGTTTTTTTTGTGTATTAGGCACACTGCTCCTTAATTACTAAAGATGGGTTAAATGCAGAGACCATTTTCCTCCCAAGGGGATTAATAAAGGATCATTTATTTCTTCTTCTTCTTCTTCTTATATCGGCACGGGTCTAGTATTACCAGGGGACGTCATGTGATTTCGAAATTAACCCACATCTGTGCTTTGTGCAGCACATTCAACCTGGATAAATTAAGTGTTGAAAAAAAAAAAAAAGTGCTTTTCTGTCGATTAAATCAACTGATCGATTAGTTCGTCAAAATCATGCGCACATATTATAATACATGATATTTATAGTTGATAATAGGCCTATCTATGTTCATATAATATTCCCAAAGCTCCGGTGCGAATGAGCCTCCATGTTGTGTCGATGACCCTGAATTTGCACCAAAAAAGGAATGCAGAAAATAAACAAATAAAAACCACGACCCCAAACCACAGATATGCCAATTCCCACGGGACTAATTACATCACCTCTCGTTGTTTGACGAAATATGGGAGGTCACGGCTGACGGACGACCTCCGCAAGTAATACAAATTACTAGAAGTCCTCAGGGAACACCGGTTCCACGCGAACGCCTCAAGTTTGGGAGGTTTTTCAGCTGCAGATTTGTAGCTCTGGTGAGCATTTACAGCAGCAGGACGCGGCATGTGGGACCGACTCAAAATAAACGGCACCGCCCATGTTCATGTTTATGCAGGAGCATGTCACCCAGGGCAACACCGAGGCTCATTCATGTGGTTTTTGCAGTCAATGGCACAGACAAATTACCTGGTTTTGTGGCTTTTTTCATGGGATTTACAATATGCAATACAACCAGAACAGGGTTTTTTTTATTGTGAGGAGCACGAGATGCGGCGACGGCTTTATTCAGGCACGGAAGTTCCCCGGACGGCAGTTTGGGTTTTCCTTCGTTATGCACGACCGTGCCGCTTTACTATCCTGGTAAATCAGGTGGATGCCGTCTCGGCCCCTTTTTACGGTGGATCTTTCTGAAGACAGCTTTATTTGAGCCGCTGCGATTCACAAGCGTTCTTTACTGCTTCTATCAGAGGAGGTCGTAGCTCTCGTTGGTTTACGGGCCGGCGTCTCGCCCTCTGGAGGAGGATTCACACGCGAACGCGTGGCTCCTGGAGCGCCGCGCGGCACTTTTTATTTCTTTTTATCTGCTAGTTAAGATATTTTAAGATGCTTGTAGTGAACAACGTTTCTCAAGTATGGCCTTTTGAATTATGGTCAGTTTACTGGAGCGTTTTCATCTGATGCGAGTCGACCGCTAGCAGCTTCAGAAATGTTTAACAGACTTAACTTCATGTATTAAGATCAGTGAGTGATAGCAGGTTATAAATCCGTCTTTGCAGTTTTAAAAGCTAATATTTGGAGTGTACCTTTTGTATCAGATGTTTTATTATGCTCCTTCTATGGACTAACACCAATTAGAAACTATAATTTATAATAATAAAATTTAAATAAAAACATGATTAAGTCGTATTCGGTTGTTTTATTATGAAGTATAGTTATCATTAGGGGCCATCTTTGTATTACACTCAGGCTATAATGAAGACCTAAAACCTCTTACAAAGTAAATAACATGTAACATTCTCAGACCGTAAAAGGACCTGAAATTGAAAGTATGTTGTGAAAAGAGGGGCTGAAATGTGCAAAGATTTCATTTTGTGCAGACTTTCTTCAATGCATGACAAACACTTCATCACCGATTACCTCATAACTGTTTCACTTTTTGCGGGGGTGTATTAAAGGGGAGGTTGTACCTCCTACTGTACCTTTAGTGGACGTGTGTGCCAAACAAATGTCTTTTCATGTTGCAGGGAGTTTTTGCCATTTGCACGTGTGGTTTTGTAGTGGAAGGTTCTCATATTAGTGCAGCTTGAATTGACCATTTATCTACTCACTCATGAAGTTTTTGTATATTTAGACTCACTAGTTTTGTTGGGAACTACGTGGATGTATTTACACACAACTTTTAGTCTCTCTTATCCTTTTCACCATTATTTTCACTCGTCAATAAGCATATCCGTAGTTCTGAACTCCTCTTTTATGAACTTACCTTTGTGGTTTAGTTCTGGGTTTGTGGCACCATCACATCACGTGAACTCCTCCTCCTCCTCTTCCTCACACATATACAACCTCAAGCGTTCACGCAAAAGAGTGAACAGGTGACCGACGTGATCTAGAAGTGTCCCACCTGGTGACACACGTGTCCTAAAGGAGTAGCCGGGTGAGGCCCCTCCCACAATGCCGCGCTGCATCTCCCAATCTACCGTCCTCGTGTTTTGTTTAAAGACAGTTTACCATCCATGTTGGTTTCCTCTCTGAGATGACAGCGTCTGCTCTTTTGTTCTCGGGCTGCGTGTCTCGTGACGGGTCTGCAGTGTGCCGAGCGAGAGTCTCGAGCTGCGTCACCGCCGACTGTAATGGCTGAACACTGCAGGGTGGAGAAACCCCTGCAGCCCCGCACACATTTACACCTTCTTGTTCTCGAGAAGAGAAGAAAATAAAGCAAAGAGGACACATAACACCGAGACGTTTTTCAATCAATGAAGCGGAGACCAAACTGTGCTGTGAGCGAGTTAATATCGACGCGCGGCGTCCCTCTTGAAACGACAATGAATAGTCAAATAATATGAACTGCATGGAACTTTTTTTTTTTTTAGGCTAATTGGTCTGAGACGGTGTGACTCTGTGATCCACAACGTGTTTGCTCAGTGAACACACACACCAAAAAAAAAAAAGGCCGAGCCGGTCTTCCCCCGTTCCCTCCTCGGCGGATACACATTCCCCTTTTTAATTTAATCAGGCGCAGCAGGACGAGCTCCTGGGGTCCTGCTGCGGCGCGACACCGGCTTCATTTTCTGTCCAGGAGCTTTTTTCTCTCTTCTTCTTCTTCTTCTTCTTCTTCTTCTTCTTCTTCTTCTTCTTCTTCCAAAAGGCAGTGTTTTTTAAAGCTACTGTACAAACTATCGCCATGGCAACCGTGAGCTATCCTAAGCATGTAACAAAATGGATACAACAGAAAAAAAAACATGAAAACAAAAACAACCGACAAAACAATAAATTATTTTAAAAAAACACTCGTGGTGAATGCATCTGTAATTTTTTTGCAGAAGCGAATCCAACGATCGCTGGTTTGTTTGTTTTTGAGTGGGAGGTCGGCTGTAAAACGCGGTTAAGAAGGGACACACACACACACACACACACACACACACTTATTCAAGAATTTTCTCTTCGATTCCATCTTTTCCATTTCAATCCGGTGCGCCATCACTCTCCTTCTGCCTCATCGACCTTACGTAAGAGAAAGGTCACAGCATATCTATTATTAAACGACTCGGTCATAGTATACTAGATTATTAATCACCTCAGTGTCGTCTCAAAACACACACACACACACACACACACACACACACACACACAGCGTGACTCCAACCCGGGTGTCAAGTATGTTTAAGCAAGGGAAGAAAAAAAAGGCCTGAAATCTCTCGGGATGAACCCGGCTCCTAATGAGTCCACCAGTCAGGAGTACGTCAGAATCACGGATGATGGAAACCGTCACAAAAATAAAGCGCTGGTGATTTGCCGCGAAGAAACCTTAAAATACCGAACGTGCCCGTTTCTGTGTGTGTGTGTGTGTGTGTGTGTAGCGGGGGGGGGTGAACGGAACAAACATTCTTTGTGCTGCCGGTGCGATTGCGTAACATCTCGACCGAGCCACCTGAGCCGTCAGCGGTGTCGAGGGGGGGGCGCGTAAAAAGCAGCAGAGAAGCAGAAATGTGCCGTGAAAGGCGAGCGCCGCATGGGGCCGAGCGGCGAGGAGAGCGCGGAGACTCACCACACCGCCCACCCTTCTTGAATCAGCCGTTTCTGTGGCGACCAGAGCGAGCGGAGGAGGAGGGGTGGAGGGAGACTAATATTTGAAACCCCGGTGGGAGAAACATGGATGGATGGATGGATGGATGAGGGTGGGAGGGCAGATGCATTGAGCGGCGGGTGATAAAGGGATGCGGCGGGGTCAACGGGGAGCTGTTGACAATTCCTCAACATCGCAGCCCTTTGACAGGTTTGACAGTCGGAGGCAAACAGCGGCGTCGAGAGACAATATCTTTCACCCTCAATGGCAGCGGCCCAGCTCGGGGGGGGCTAAACCGGACACACACACACACACTCACAATGTCTCCCTGTGAAGTCTCGCTCGGCCATGCGCGTTCAAAGTCTTTCTCTCTCTCTCTGTCTGTCCTTTAACACAAATCACACACACACACACACACACACTCAAAACTTTGACTCAACAAGTGGTTTCACCGGAGGAAGAAGCCGCTCTGGACCGACCTGCCGATTTTTCCCTGCGGAAAAAAAATCCCGTGAGCCGCCGTTACGCACACACATTACATTAAGCCAGGACGCAACAGGACGAGCGACAAGTGTCACACGCTAACATGGAGGAGGAGGAGGATGAGGAGGAGGAGGAGGAGGAGGCGCTGCGACGTTTGGCCGGAATAGATTGGAAGACGGCTTTGTGTCAGGATGAAGATGAGGAAGTTTGAGCTCAGTCAACGCAATCAGTGTCGAAATGTTGAATTCAACGCGTGACATCACTTTTCCCGACACAAAGTGGGACCCCCCCGTGGCCGACGACCGTCTCGATTGTTGCATATGTCGCGGAAGATGAAGAAGAGAGAGCCTTGAGATAATCTCGCTCGTTAGTCTGGCTCCGCGTGAGATCGCTCCGGTGTGTCGAAGAAAAAGAAAAAACAACGTATTATGTAACTGACGGGTGAGACTTTGATCTGGGTACGTTCTCACAATCTGATGGCGTCAACGAACCGAGACGCAGCGAAAAGGTTCTCGCGCCCCCAAGAAAAACAAGTGCAAACAGCTGCAGATCCTCCCGGCGGCTGTCGGCAAAGCGCCGCCGAGTCCACGAGGCGCCCGGCGGCACCGAGACGTGAGCGCAGGCTGCGCTCCACAAGACGCCGAGCGTCAGCGTCTGAGACGACGGGCTGCATTGGGTTTATCTTTGCGTCAAGGAACAAGACCGACGTAACGGTAACAGAGCCCCACTTTCTCTGAGGTACACGGAAGGATTCACCCCCACCCTTCCTCTTCCACCAGGTGCCTGTAGTCTTCCTCACTTGTCAGTCAAAGAGATAAATAAACAAGCCTTCACACAAAAGCCTTTGTACAAAAGACAACAAACACACACACACGTCACATACCGATGCACACACCCACTAATGATGGATGCACCTCTGTTTTTTTTGGGGGGGGGGGGGGGGGGGGGGAGAACTTTCAGCGATCAATACATTTCTGTTGTAATATTTCTTTCTTTTTCTGATCAAAAATCACATCACAAGGGTTCAAGTCCAGCTGGCCGTCGCGAGAGACTCACCTGTTTGGTGAGGGTGGCGTCGCAGAGTCCTGGAGCGAGGGTCTCACGCTGGACACATACCGGAGGACTGACCGTCTCCTCGCAGCGCTGCTCAGCCTCTTCCCCTCACACACACACACACACACACACACACACACACCAGCAGCAGCAGCAGACAAACAGCAGCTCTCTTCCTCTGCTGCCTCTCCCTCTTTCACACGTACTGTAGCAGCAACAGAGAGGAGGCTGTGGGGCTGCAGCCCTGTGATCAGCACAGGTCTCTCTCTCTCTCTCTCTCTCTCTCTCTCTCTCTCTCTCTCTCTCTCTCTCTCTCCTCAAGTCTGGCTACAAGGCAGCCATGGCTTGGGAGGCAGGAGAAAAAATAACAGTGAGAAAAAAGTCTATGATCAAGTTGAGTCCCTTTGCAAAGTATTAATGTTGCGCGTGCGAGAACCAGCGTGCTCTGGACACAACAATGCGCACAAGAGGACAAGGCTGTGGGAGAGAGAGAGAGAGAGAGAGAGAGAGGGAGGGAGGGAGGGAGAGAGAGCTTTGCTCCCGCCTCCCTGCTCCCCTCTCCCTTTTTATTTTTCCTCCGCCACCTAAACCATCCCACACATCCACCCACCCGCCCTCTTCCTCGCCAGCCCCACACCAGCCTGTGCGAGTGAGTCATCAGCCATCAGCCAATCCCACGGCGGCACACGGCCTGCGATTAGAATAACAGGAGTATTTATGCACGCCTGTTTTGAAGGAGATGCAAATGAAATGGAGATGATGATGATGATGATGATGATGATGATGATGATGATGATGATGATGATGTCTGGGAGGACTTGGCATACTTTGCTCTGTTTTGTTTTGGGGGGAGATCAGGTGATATGTTTTTTTAAAGAAAGTCACAGCAGAAAAACACACACACAAAAAGACACTGAGAACATTTTCTTCCTTCCTTATTTCTTATAACTTCTAAGTAAGCTTTTTTTTAAATATTTTTTTGGGTCTAACAACTCCTTTAACCGCTCATAAAATATCCAGCATGAAGATATCCGTCTCCATACGATTACAAATGCAAAGCGCTCACTGCATCGCCTGTGAGGCGTGACTCACTGCGCTATATGATTCATTCCATCAAGGCTGGAGCCCCGTTTGAGTACAATATGGTCTGACCCGCGGTAATTTCCCTGGGAAAATGAAGGTAAAGCACTTAAATAGAACAAAAAGTCACAATGTGCGATCTGTAACTACGCACTGACCTGCGCCGCGAGCTCTGCCTGGTAAGTGCCCCTTCTGTGGAGTGAGGTGGGAGGAGGTATTTTGGGCGTTCAGGGTTCCACAAGTTAAATTTTCTGCTTTAATTTTTCTTTCTTTCTTTTCTTTTCTGTGAAGACGGTGTTTTTGGAGTGGGGCTTGGACGGACAACGAGTTCCTCCGGTTGAATCATCGGAAACGAACAATGAGCAACCTTTTCTGAAGAAGAGAGAAGAGAAGAAAAAAATAGAAAATGGTTCACTGACAAGAACAAGTTTACAAACCTCCGGAGAAAAAAAATAAAACGACAGCACCGGTTGTTTTGGACTGAAGGGTTTTTTAGAGTTTAGTTAGTCAAATTTGGACTGGTTTATTGTGTACATTACAATGCATGAAATATGATAATTAATTATTGTAATTGTATGCATATGAAGGTCACTTTTATTTACTGTGAAATGATTAATGTGTGAATGGATGTTAGATGCTGCACGCTGCATGTACTGCCGCTAGAAGGACTTGTAGTTCTCTTGTTCGCCTGAGGTGGCGGAGCTGAAGAATTGACGTTTGAGACTTTACCGGTCAGCAGAAGAAGAAGAAGAAGAAGTGGACGGGGCTCCGTCACTTTAGTTGCGGGCCAATAGCGAGTGAAGCAGCAACCAGAGGTATTGAGGGAAATTAGGTTAACGAATCGGAAGGGCTCTAGGCTCCATGAATGATATAAATCAACTGTATGGAGGAGGAGCGTTCTCTTCTTCCGGCTACGAGCGAGCGACTTGGACCTGCGTGCCCGTGGTGTTCGCTGGTGGAGTAAGAGGAGCTCAATCGAAATCATAAGCTGTCTGTCTATCACTTTTTATTAAATATTCTTTTATTACAACTTTCTTGGACCCAGGACCTTATTTTCCTGCATCACCTCCCAGGATTTTTGAGCAAATTCCACAGGACTAATGTATAACCGGCAGAAATGAAAGGGGAGGAAAATGGATACAGAACGGCTTTCTGTGGTCATTTTCAATTGTTACATTTTAGAAATGTTCTCTCTCCAGGAGTCGCTCTCTCGCATTTTTTGTTTCGGCTGATCGACAGGTGGCAGGATTGTGCCGAGAAACGTCGTAAAAGCACCAACAAGCAGCACTGGTTCCTTGAAAAAAAAAGTCGCCATGTGGTCAACGCTGACAACCCCTACCTCTAAAGCCCTCGGCCCCCAAAAAAACATATCACATGCACGTAATGCTGCGTTCACACCAAAAGCGTTGCGAATTTTTTGCGTGAGTAGATTGCATGCAAAGTCAATGCGCAGACGCGAATGGTTGCGAACATTGAGAATCGGAAAATTCGCTATGATGCCGATTTGCGAAAGCCAATCAGCGTTGAGAAGCTCCGCCCGTCGTCACTGCCGTCCTGCCGTTGCTGAATCAAACTGCGACTCGAAGTAGCGCTGAAGCGGCTTCATTCAGACGCTCTTCCTGGAGGAGTCGGAGCTGTGTGCGGCTACAGATAATATTATGAACCCAGACACAGGGGGCGTTTGATGTTCCGACGTTTGTGGGACTTCCTCAACGAGTATAAAGCAGAACTAGTGGTTATTTCAATGGTGGATGGCAGAAATAGTAACTGTTTTTAAGGAGAAAAGCCACGGAGATACGCCGCACCCTCTTTCTGCCGCGAAAAAGCGAATGACACGAATTAACAAGCGAATAAACTCATGGGTCGTCAGGTAGACGGACACAAATACCAGATTTTTGTTTTTGTTTTTTGTCGGCACATTCGTCTGCTTTCAAGATGTAATAACTTTTTTAATTATTTTTTTATAGATTTTGCTGTTGTTAAACCGGGCCTCCATTTTGTATTTACTCTTGTAGGGCCATTGCATGATCACTGCCAACACACACACACAGTTTCAGGGAGTGAAAATTACTTTTGATCAGAATTATATTTGACCATTTTGTACGATAAATTGTAGCAGAGTTTATTCTTGGAGTATAAAACTTAATGTACTCAAATTCCATTATCGGTTGTATAATGTGTGTGAACTTTATTGTTAAGCCCCGTGATGAAGAAGAATCCTGTAACTTAAGACCCACTGATTGTAAAACATTTCTAAGGACCACATACCTAAATACATAAGAAAGAAAAATATAAAATGACAGAAAAAAAAAGGTGGAAATGGAACGTGAATATTTGTTATGCCTTTTGTCAGATGTAATGAGCACAATATATTTTCTGCTTATCCCCACCAGTCACTATTTGTCATTATAAATACAAATTAGTAGTATTGTTTCCTCTTTGGAGCTTTTACTGGCGCTGGTTTGTCTCCCACATCACTTTCATATAAAAACGGTATCAAAAGACGTTAGCTAGCTAACTGCGGACGTTAGCTAGCTAACTGCGGACGTTAGCTAGCTAAACTGTTTGTTTCTGCCGGTCAATGTGTCATGATTGGTCGTGGTGGTATTCAAACGTAATCGGTCATTGATGTGATGCTTTGTTTGTGATGCTGGATTTTTTATTTTTATTTCACAGGAATAAAATTTAGCACATTTAGATATTAAAATGACTTGTCAGTAACTCTGCGTCACACTTGGGGGCATTCTGAGGCTCTTATGGCCGGCGGTTATCCAAAATAATGAGAGCGGCGACACGTTTCGTGACGTGTCGGCTTTGTTCTGCGGCACATTGGATTTGAGTCGAGGGTGAAGTTAAAGTGCCGACTTTCGGCTTTAACTTGATGGCGTTTGCATCCACATCAGAAGAAGAGTGTAGAAACTCTAGCTGTTTTATAAGAGTTCCCAATTTTAGGTGACAAAAAGTAATTGGAAAAGGCAACCACATAATTTCTTTTACAATTTTGGTGCAAATCATTTTGAAGCCGATGACCTACTTCCTTCAGCAGATTATACGGCCTTCCTCCTCGGTGATGTCAGTCTTACTTTACTCGTCTTCTTGCCATCAGTCTGGTCCTCAGCAGGTTGGATGGAGCTCAGTCGGCCACAGAGAAACTCACTAGTCGCCTCGTCTGTTTAGGATTATTGTCTTGGTGCGTTGTTCTTGAATTGGGGGATTATGTTTAAATGTCTGTCCCCCCAGTAGGGATCATCCTCCAGTAGTGAACATCCTCGGTACGTCAAACACCATCGTGGGTGCGGTGCCACAACAATGAGAAAAACATTGATGTCCCATTTCTTTCCAACGGTTCGGTGCGTTCCAGATTGAGATGAAAACCCAAATGATGAGACACCCCGACTAAATGCAGAATTTAAAAGGTTACTCCACCGATTTAACGTTGCACTCCTATAATATTGTTGGACTCACGACTCACGAATATTGTTGGACAATTAAGATAAAAATATATATATAAAAATAATGGAGCAGAACCAGAGAATGCATCTTCCCACTTGTTAAAACGTGATGGCGACATTACCCACAATGCAACGGTTGACGGTTTAGCCACTACCCTCCTTTCTCCACTCAAACAGAATATTTCTTTTTCAAATTTGTTGACTCAAGTGACATCAAAATTGGTGAACATAGTATGTATAAATAAACACAATAAAGAAAACAACATGTTAGGTATCAAATTAAACATAAAAATCAGGGCTACAATATTATATAATCCCCATGTACAACCTCTAAACACAACTCAAACAATAAATAGGATTGGGGGTTAGGGTGAGGGTTACAAACTCCCCTAGCACTGATGTACTATGGCACTTTTTTACATTTTTAGTGTATAAATATCAACATAAGACCTCTAAAACTCAACGCTGTGACCTCAAAACTTTCTTTTCATATATTTAAACCTACACACACATAAATATTGATGGGTGTTTAAGTTAAAATCTTCAAACATGGTGATTCATCTCGATCGTCATTCTCTCTGAATAAAATTGATTATTTTTCGAGGGTTACGTTAGGAATCAATTGTGAACGGCCTTTACAGCCGAGACGAGATTTAATTTGATACCAGACTCAGAGACGGATCGGATACGGTGTGAAGCGCGGGGCAGAATTACCCGTAACCCCCGCACAGCGCTCAGGAGAAATCTGTAAAAAAATTACCGTAGACCCCGAACTGTGGCGCTCTATGGTCGGGGTCACACATCCAGATGAAGCTCGGTCGTCTCCGGGCCCAGCAGGAGAAATAATGCGAGCCAAAGGGCGAGGAAATGGAGACGAGGTAAAAGGGGAAAAGAATCAATAGCTGATTGTCTGAGAGGAAAATGGTGAAGAAATGCAGGTTTTTTACAGTGTGACTCAAAGGAAGGCTGCAGTGTGGCTGTTAAAGTAATTTCCTCTCCACACATTTCTGTTGCAGGCTGGAAATAGACTTTGCCATCAGATGCGAATAATAGAATATCCTGACAATTATACAGCTGAGCCGCACTCCTTCCTAACACGCTATTTTCCCCCCCCCTCATTTACATTATCTCCTCAAAAATGACTGGATTGGAGGGCAAAATTAATTAATTTTTGGTACCGCTGTGCAGAGTAAATACTCTTAATAAAGAAAAGGGAAGAATGAACATTGAGATTGACTTTCTAATAATAGTTGTATAATAGTGGAAGAAGTACAACATGTTCAAATGCTCCATTTCAAGTCAATGTCTTGCATTCAAAATCCTACTTGTGGAAGTAAAAGTACAGACTAAAGTCTCCATGTATATGAATATATTTATGAAAACAGATATTTTAAAGTCAAATCCTGTCCAAATTCTTCCAGTGTCTGATTCTGAGGATGAAATGTTTAATTTAAAGTGTGTATCAGACTTTCTGAGGGCATGACTCACAATATCTGAGTCGAGAAAATAACCACGATGTGCAGACATAATTGATCAACTTATGGAAAGTGGAAGTGATGAAGAGACTTTATGCTATTATATGTCCCCACTGC
This sequence comes from Myoxocephalus aenaeus, assembly GCA_038501785.1. NCBI lineage: Eukaryota > Metazoa > Chordata > Actinopteri > Perciformes > Cottidae > Myoxocephalus > Myoxocephalus aenaeus. Next base: position 1,053,880 of record JBAMJR010000086.1, read on the forward strand.
ATTAAAGCAGGCTGCTCCAGCCCCACAAGTGTTAGTCACAATCATGTATTCATTAGAGGCCATTGAACACCAACAATAGCACAATCATATCAGGGGCCGTGGCTATTTCAGCCTGATCCGTTGCATATTTAGATACACGGCGTGACCTTTTCTCCTGGTAATCTGTACGAGTAAGGTGACGTTAAGAGGACTTCAGTTTTTATTTCAGAGTCCCAGTGGAGTCCTGCGCTCTATCCAATCCCCGCGCTTCCTTCTACGATGTTGTATCCGGTCATAACTCCATACGTGTTGTGGAGTTCACGGGCGCCACCGCAGCCTGCAAACCGGTACCACCGCCAGATAATCATCATATTTTGTAAATGTGCTGACGGCTTCATTTCCAGACCACTGAAAGGGCAGAACGGGCTCGGGCTGCATGGTCGTCACGGGAAAAAGACCATAGAAGCTGTGGGGAAAGGTGAGGAGAGGGGTCTGACTAGAGGCCTTGCAAGGATTAGAGCTGATTTGAAAACAGCGAATGCCGGTTTCAGCCATTTTCAACCATGAAATGGATTTTTAATCCATTTGAAATGTAAGAAATGTCAATATTAACACCAGCATTGATGCGTTTCCTCACAGCACATGTCATTTAGTTAATAGCCTCATAAATAAATTACGCTCTACATCTGTCTTATTAAAAAAATTAACTCCCGTCTTCACAGGACGTTTGGGTTTCGGCAACTAAACCACTTAGTTTGGGGCAGGAGAAGAGCGGGGTTGACCTTTCTTTTTCTTTTTTTGCAGCTGCAGTATCACAGGTGAGAGTGAGACTTTGAAAAGAAGAGAGGCTTAGCTACTTAGTATCAGTAAAACTGAAGGTAAAGGTCTTGTCAGGCAAAGAAAAGGGAAACAATAAAAAACGTCAAACCCGATCCCCAAGAGATTACTGTGACCAGTGTCTGTTTGCCAAGGTGCCCCATTTGGGACTTCAGTCTGTGCCTCTGTCATGTCAGCACCACTTCCCCGACTCCCTGGAGGACCTCCACATCTGATGCCGGCCCACTGATGTTAAATGCTCTGAGCAAAGGGGGAGGATGGGGTTAGGGGGTGTTTCCTGCCTCACTCCATTTCAGTTACTGCAGAATCTCTTTGCTCTGGGGGACTGTGAGTAAGACACATGGGGGATTTCCTCTCCTCCATCACGGTGCGGTGTCAGAGGATGACAGAGCTGTCAGACCCCGACCCCAAAGGCTTTCCTTTAGTGTAACTGCATGTGTGTGTGTGTGGGGGGGAGTTTATACGTGAACGTGTGTGTTCAGTGAGATGAAACACATCGATGACAGTGCCTGCAGACACTGATGCATATATATACACTCACCTAAAGGATTATTAGGAACACCATACTAATACTGTGTTTGACCCCCTTTCGCCTTCAGAACTGCCTTAATTCTACGTGGCATTGATTCAACAAGGTGCTGAAAGCATTCTTTAGAAATGTTGGCCCATATTGATAGGATAGCATCTTGCAGTTGATGGAGATTTGTGGGATGCACATCCAGGGCACGAAGCTCCCGTTCCACCACATCCCAAAGATGCTCTATTGGGTTGAGATCTGGTGACTGTGGGGCCATTTTAGTACAGTGAACTCATTGTCATGTTCAAGAAACCAATTTGAAATGATTCGAGCTTTGTGACATGGTGCATTATCCTGCTGGAAGTAGCCATCAGAGGATGGGTACATGGTGGCCATAAAGGGATGGACATGGTCAGAAACAATGGCCGTTTCTCAATAAGCGTTCTTCTCTGTACTTGTGTTCTCGTGGACTCGTGAAACGTCATCAGTCGCGGCCCAAGTACTGTTCCGATTCAAAAGTCCGCTTCTCGCCAAGCTCGGTGAAAATGCCCGGATGTGACTTGATCCTCCAATTTCACCGGGGATGCATCAGAGCAGACTTGAGCGTACTTGAGAGAGCCAATATCCCAGAATGCATTTCGGACCAGCAAACGGGGAACAATGGCGGATGAGAAAACTCACAACTGAAAGTTGACATTCTATAAATACTACCGTTGTTGAGTCACAAAATGTAATTTTAGGACGTTTTCAGGCGAGAAGTTATTTGTTTAAGCATCAAATCTGTGGTCGGTTTGTCCAGACTCATCTTATTTAAAAAGATACGCCGACGGGTTGAGGTCCTGCTGAGGGACCGTGAGCCCCGTCAGCACCGGGCCGTCAGCGCTATATATAAAATTTATAAACATATTATATATACAATTATGTGTATCTATATAAGTATATAAAATACATATTTATAAACACAATATATATATATATAAGGATATGTGTATCTGTGTATATATATATATATATATATATGAGATGAGTGGTACCCGGTGGGGTCTTCTGCTGTTGTAGCCCATCCGCCTCAAGGTTGTGCGTGTTGTGGCTTCACAAATGCTTTGCTGCATACCTCGGTTGTAACGAGTGGTTATTTCAGTCAAAGTTGCTCTTCTATCAGCTTGAATCAGTCGGCCCATTCTCCTCTGACCTCTAGCATCAACAAGGCATTTTTCGCCCACAGGACTGCCGCATAATGGATGTTTTTCCCTTTTCACACCATTCTTTGTAAACCCTAGAAATGTTTGTGCGTGAAAATCCCAGTAACTGAGCAGATTGTGAAATACTCAGACCGGCCCGTCTGGCACCAACAACCATGCCACGCTCAAAATTGCTTAAATCACCTTTCTTTCCCATTCTGACATTCAGTTTGGAGTTCAGGAGATTGTCTTGACCAGGACCACACCCCTAAATGCATTGAAGCAACTGCCATGTGATTGGTTGATTAGATAATTGCATTAATGAGAAATTGAACAGGTGTCCCTAATAATCCTTTAGGTGAGTGTATATATTAGGTGAGTATTTCACAATCTGCTCAGTTAAATGGCCCCCACAGTCACCAGATCTCAACCCAACAGAGCATCTTTGGGATGTGGTGGAACGGGAGCTTCGTGCCCTGGATGTGCATCCAACAAATCTCCATCAACTGCAAGATGCTATCCTATCAATATGGGCCAAGATTTCTAAAGAATGCTTTCAGCACCTTGTTGAATCAATGCCACGTAGAATTAAGGCAGTTCTGAAGGCGAAAGGGGGTCAAACACAGTATTAGTATGGTGTTCCTAATAATCCTTTAGGTGAGTGTATATATATATATATATATATATATATACACACGCACAGTATGTATGTGCCGTGATCAGTTCGGTTGGTATCTGCAGGTATGAGTCAGCTCCACAGCGGGAACATTATTTACACTTTAATAGACTAATGACCCATTGTGCTGGGTGAGCGGTGTTACAGAGGTGATGAGGTCAATACCGAAGGGAGATAATGAGGATGACAGTGATGTGTTGCCTCTATTATAGTCCCCGCCATCCGTCTTGCCCTTTGGATTTGATCACACAACCGGTTCCCCAGCCTGAAAAACTAGACTCCAATCCCTCACTGTCACCCAGACGCTCTGCAAAACAGAGTCATTTACCACGAGCAGAGGACGAAAACGTGCCAACGAGCAACTCGGTTAACGGAGGTTGAACTAAACGGAAACGTTTGAGAAAATGTGTACTTACATTTATCTCGCGCGGCAGCTGGATTCCCACGATGTGTGCAACCTCCGGGTCTGAAAAGGGATGTGTCTTAAGTCTGCATTCTCTCTCTTTACCACCAGGGAGCAACTCCTCTGGTTGTATAGAAGTCTATGCTTCATGTGTTAAAGCTGCATTCTCTCTCCTGACCACCAGGGGGCGACTCCTCTGGTTGTATATAAGTCTATGCTTCATGTGTTAAAGCTGCATTCTCTCTCCTGTCCACCAGGGGGTGACTCCTCTGGTTGTATAGAAGTCTATGTTTCATGTGTTAAAGCTGCATTCTCTCTCCTGTCCACCAGGGGGCGACTCCTCTGGTTGTATAGAAGTATATGCTTCATGTGTTAAAGCTGCATTCTCTCTCCTCTGGTTGTATAGAAGTATATGCGTCATATGTTAAAGCTGCATTCTCTCTCCTGACCACCAGGGAGTGACTCCTCTGGTTGTATAGAAGTATATGCTTCATGTGTTAAAGCTGCCTTCTCTCTCCTGACCACCAGGGGGAGACTCCTCTGGTTGTATAGAAGTATATGCTGCATGTGTTAAAGCTGCATTCTCTCTACTGACCACCAAGGGGTGACTCCTCTGGTTGTATAGAAGTCTATATAAATGACTCTACTTCTCTCTTGATTTATTCCCTCAGTAAACATTGTAAACATGAGTTAATGTCTCAATCTCTAGTTTAACGTCTTCTTCAATACAGCATGATGTTCATTTAGTAAATTATGGTCATTTAGAGTCAAACAGACGCTTTAGGGGCGGGGCTACAAGGTGAACGACAGGTTGCTACAGCTGCCAGAGCTGCATACGATGTCTCCACAGTCCAAATATGACAACTTACCTTCACTGGTTGCAAGAACTGGAGAACATTTCTTTTTTTTTAAAGAGCAAAGACACTGAAGACATTTCTCGATGGAAAAGATGTTTTCGCTTTTCCCCAGCCTGCCTTCGGTAAGAGTTTTGATTGACAGACGGGTCATCCAATCACCTGCAACGCATTTGTTGAAAGCGCCTCCCCATTTACCATACAGTTTGCGATGACGGTTTCTCAGAGGGTTTTGTTTCAGGTTATATCACACCGTTAGTCAAGTGCTTTAATTATGACAACATACGCAATCATTGGAAAAGAAACGGCTATAAAAGGGGGGATCATTTATTCTTCTATATCAGAAATTGATCCATTTGGTTCAATAACATTTGGAACGTCTAAAAGAGCTGTGTGATTAGATTATTTTAATCCAATTCATCGCTGGGTTGGAGTTGGACTCATGCTCTTTGGGCTCAAAAACACTGAACCATGAGGCTTTTTTTTTGGGGGGGGGGGGGGGGGGTGTACGATTTGAGCCCGGAGAGGAACTTCCTGAACGGGGCAGCGAGTTTTGATCGGAGCATCAGGTTCTCTTTAATGCATCGGTGGTTCTAACCTGCCAGTGGCATGGCTTTCTCATCCAGAACACAAAGAGGGAGACCAGAGTGGCGGTCTGTTATTCTCATGTTCGAAAAATAAAAACACTGACAAAAATACCCTCTGTGAAACAGCAGCTATTCAGCAGAGACCAGATACAATTCACACCGCTGTTTAAAAGGGTGAAGCAGCCGCCATCAACCCTTCACAGAAATAACAACATAAACAAAAACGGACATGAAAAATACTTATTTCCTCTGGGTGAAAACACATTTCGCTGTAGAAGCGCAGCCGGAGACACACGTTGTGCTCGGCTTTTGTTCGGCCTTGCTTTTTATAGACGACCTCCTCCACCTAAAAAAAAACATTTCCAGGTAGCGCAAACCGAAGTGTGAATATTTACACGCCATACCGGGGACTGTGATGGAGTGATCATGTCCCAGTGTCCCCGTTCCAATTACCAGGCCTGCGTTCAGATGACAGAGGTCCGTGTTTTTGTCCCTGGAAATATCAACCGCTCTCTGAAATCTAATAAAGATAAAAACAAAACGGCTTTTATTAGATTTTATAGTATATGAGACTCAGTTGAAGTAGATCATTTACTCCAGTCTATTAAATATTAAGTTAAGTACTGTAAATGCACTTATTAGATGAGAGCCGTTGCAATTAATTGACGTGGAATTTTTTTATTCACACTTGTAGATGTTACAAAGTCTTTATGCTGCCATTTGGAGGTTTTGAAGAATAAAGGCGAAGCGTTTTCATAAATAATGCCTCTGTACTTTAACTATGCGTAAGAAAATGTGGCGTTTCCCACTTTTCTGTTCGATTTGAGGCCATCGAGGACCTCAGTCTGAATGGAGAGGCCTGAGGGGTTTTAATCCTCGGTCATAACTCACTCTGAAGCGCTTTCAGGAGATGAGCCATTGATTCCCCGGTGGCTCAATGCACAGCCACAATACGGTGCAGGAGGAAGGAGAGTCACGCAGCAACGATAATCCACTGTCATGGGCCAGAAAAAGCACATACCATTCAAAGAGAAGATTCGGGTGGAATTATTTGTCTGTTTGTGCTAAATATCAGGATGCACCGTGCATCGACACGGGAAGAACTTTGCTGACATGCAAAAAAGAAGAAGAAAAAAGAAGCCATCAGTCAGTTGCCAGTTTCCTCGTGTTTCAGCCATTTTTAATCTATTCCCATCCATCTCCTCCACATGTTCCCATGTCCACGTGTTCCCTTTTAAAGCCCCCTGACTGATAAACATCCCTCCTCCAGAGGGACTCCTTGTTATAATGTAGATAAGAAGACGTCTACCGGCAGACATCTTTATGTTATCTTTCTTCACGACGACTCCCCGAGTACTAAGCTGCCATTTATTTCCCCTTCTGAAAGGAAACGGCAACCGAAAGGCGGTCACAACGCACGTGTGTGTGTGTGCGCGTACACGTCCACACACACACACACACACACACACAGTATGCGTGCAGTAAAACACGTACAAGACCCTGAACGTGCACTTTGCACCGTGCTGTGTTTATTATCCGCAGCTTGAAAAAAAATCCCAGTAGCTGTATTTCAGTGAGACTTTGGCTTTTTAATTGAAGCAAAAAAAAAAAAAGAGAAGCCTTTATGTTCACATCTCTCATTCAAGGAAGACGGAATTGAAATGAATAGCACAGGAATGATAAGCGCAGAGTTTTCTCTTTGAGACGCCATCCTTGTTTCATCCCGTGCTGCTTTCTATCCGCCGCATTTCAAAAAGGAGATTCAGTCTGACTGCAGCCACTTGATCTCCTTCCTCACCTCCAGTGGAATCAGACAAAAACAAAAAGACCGAACACGAACCCGACGCGCACCTTTCCCGCCCCGGATTGAATGCACGTCGACAGGAAATAATTAATGATCCTGCGTTTATTCAAACCACGCATTACAAAATATGTGTGTACACATAAATCCCTTCCCACATTTAGCACAAAGGCATTACATCAACAGCGTGGAGCCCAGCGGACCAGCCTTCTGGATCTGCCACATCCACTTTGCGTGCAGGTAATTGGATAAGGCGCTTAATGACAACACGTCGAATAGATGAGATGCGAGCCACACGGGCACCGCGTGCCCTCTAATCCCACCTACCTGTTAACATTTTCACAAGTTGCCACCAATCAGGAGAAACACACGGGGGGCTTTTAACGGCGGCCCTCCCGCTCTCGCCTCTGACCACAAGAGCAGTACTCGAAGACTCTTAACGAAGCTTCGACTTCAAACTATGAATGCAGACAACAAACTGCAAAAAAAACCTGAACGAGCAAAACATGAAATGATGCTGCGAAATACAGTAAAAGTCAATGTCACATCTGGGGGATCAGATTGCTTATTTTATCATCCATTTGCCTCTTCTCGGGCAGTAAATCACCTCTAATTGGATCTCGTATTCAGCATGTGTTTAGAGACTGTAACTCCAGCCCCTCCAAGCTAAAAAAAAAAAAGCAAAGAAAAGTGCTCAATGAATGATACGGCACTCATACGACGTAACTCTACATTTTCAGTTAGAATCCTAATGAGGCGCGCCGAACTGATGAAGCGGCGCCGCATGAAAGGACGTGGCACATAAAAGGTAAACAGATCAAGATAGTGATTTCTATACGAGGAGTTATGAAACTCCTTCCATTTGCATATCTATTTCTGTCCGCTCTCAGGCGCTCCGCCATCACTGTCGTGGATTAACGGCTTCGGTCGTTACCTCATCAAGCGGGAAGAGCAGGTCGCCCTAACGTTGTTAGATCCAGAGTGGAGGGTCATGTGATAGCTGTCGACGGGGGACAAGCAGCTCCAATTCCCTCCCCAAATAGGCTGTCTCGATCATAACTCGCTCTGATTTAATGTCCTCTTTTGGGAAGGATACAGAGCTGCAATTTATACAGGCAGGATTAACCTCACGGCCTCTTAAAAAGAAGTATGATTTTAAAGCTACAATGGGAGCCCTCTTGTTGCGAAATATTGATTACAGCTGACAAAAAAATAAAATAACCTCAAGAACACGGTGAACTTTTTCAGACAAAAATCAATTACGGCGTCGCTCGGGTATCGGGGATCAAAGTCGTCCATCAGGAGTAAAAAGGACGGATCAAGGAAGTAAAAGGACGGATGAAGGAGGCCGCCCGCATTCAGCGTGAAAGCGCTTAAACGGAGACATGTTAAATCTGGGAATATTTGAGCAGAACAATAGGCTGTCATTTGAGGGAGTGGTGGAGAGGAAATGGAGGAGGAAGGAACAAAAGAAATGGACGGTTAGCGGGAGAACAGCAGAAAAAAGAGAATGAAAGGTGGCTTCATCGAGTCATAGTGAGGAAACCCTCGTGGTTTGGAGTAAAGACTCAGGGGTTGGAGAGAAGGACCAGGATGTGGAGCGTTGTCACAAAAGCACACTGTGGCAAGATGGATGAAGAAGGAAGTGGGAGTTACACCGCTCGATATAAAACGATCCAGCCTGACGGTTGTCGAGTGCGTGTCAAAGAGACGGATGGAAAAAGTCTCAGAGAGAAAGCTCCAGACGAAAAGGTGTAATTTCTTTATTTATTATTCTCCTGAAGAAATTAATTTGACAAAGAAATTCAGTGAAAGTTTGTTATTCTTCACTGTGATGTTGCGTAACTTGCCAGACAGAGTGACCCAGGAAGGCAGTGTGTTCTCAAACTGCCGCAATGTGAGAGCTGTTTGGAAGTTTGGGCATCGTCTGTCTGTTTGTTTCTGTATAGGATGGATTTGTTTTGCCCCATGTAGTAAATGTGGTGTGAATTAATGTGAAGGAGACTGAGAGAAAGAACCAGAGTTTTGCAAATGAAAATCATGCAGCATGGGAGCAAAACTGTCCAACGACACAAGCTAAGACGATGTATGCTGTGAGACGAGAAGCTCAGGAGGACAAGTCAGTTGGGAAGCTTCGGGAATTCCGCTTTTGTTTGGATCAAGGGAAGTTTTTAGGGCCTTTGTGTCAATGTTATTTAACTGTACGAGAAAAGAAAATATGAGAAACTTGACAAAATAACCCCAGACTGAGTATAAGAAGTGCACGTAGCCATCGTGACATCACCATGAAGCCTTGAGTTTGATGATTTCTTTCATTAAAAATCAAGGTAGTAGGAGACGAAGAAGAAGAAGTTATGATATCCATGATCTCTCCAACCATGTTCGGCACTCGCCATTAAAAACTGAGCAGGAAAACAGGAAGTTCTCAGCCAAAAGCTTAAAAGTGTCGGTCTTAGAAGTACGGCTAAGGGAAGGTGTGGAACACAAACTTCCCAACTATTTTTGTTTTTATTGCATCGTCGTTAACGAGGGAGTAAGAGAAGGAGGTCAAGGCCAGCTACTAGCAAGAAGTAGCCGTTGAGCAGGACGTTAGCCGCTAACTACACGGTGTGTGTTGCGGGGAGTTGTTTTAACAACATTTACTGTTTCAAAGACATTTTCAAATTCCTCAAGTAATCATTTAATTAACAGTATTCAGTGTGAGCAGCACAGTAAACACGTTTCTAGAGCTGTGAAGCTAACGTTAGCTAAACAAAGATGGCCCCCGGAAGTGACGAACCTGCTTCTTCGTCCCCAAAACCAAACGTCTATCTTTGATTAAGAACGGATAAATCGTGGATGTTGAATCTTTGCTTTGCCTTCATGAGAGTTAGAAGCTCAAACTACAGCTCTCGAGTTTATGTTGCTCATGTTCTTTAGTGATGCGCTGCCTTGCTATTAAGAAGTGTTGTGTTATTTGCTGTGTTTACCAGTCACAGCTTGTTTCTGTGGCTCTAAGGATGTTCTACTGGGACGTTTAAGGCATGAAATCGTCAGAGGCTTAGCCATACCGTTTAAACTTTGGTGTAATACCCTTATTTGAGAGGTGCAACATGTATTTTTTTCGTTATTTATTCATGATTTGAATTGCCTTGACTGAGAATGCTGGGACGGCTGATGCACTGTGTTTTTGTTTTTTTTGTTGTTGTTGTTGTTATTTTATATTTGTCCAATGTCGTGTTTGCAAGGTGCCTTTGTCTCCGTCTACCCGTCTGTGCTGCAACACTATCAAGTGAGTTTTTCAAAACTGAATTAAATGAATATCTCCCTTGTGAACATCTCCGCTGGTATCGGGCCGCCAAGGGCAGAGTTGCAGATCAATGAGCAGCACTGATGATGATTGCATGATTGGATTTCATGATTTTGGCATCAAAAGAACTGATGAGCCCAAAAAAAAAAAAGAAAGAAGAAATTTCTCTCTGGCTTATTTTACCCAGAACCGCCGTGGAGAATAGTTGTGTTTTGTAACTTATTTCTAAGTTAAGTGCTTCGTGTGTGAAATATACTATCCATCCACCCCTTGTCTTTGTCTTGGTAGCAGGCTGAGCAAGGTATTCCAGCTCTTCCTTGGGACCCAAAAGCCGTTCCCATATCGGAATAGATCTATATAATCCCTCCAGCGTGTTCTGGGTTTACTCCCCGGGTGCTCTTACCAGTTAGATGTGCCCTCTAAAGAACATCTGAAGGCATCCTGATCAGATGCCCGACCCCAGGAGCTCTACTCTGAGCTCCCTCTGGATGTCTGAACTCTTCACCCTCCCTCTAAGGCTGAGACCAGACACCCTACGAAGGAAGCTTGTATCCGATCTCCTACTTTTGGTCACGGCCATTAGTGAGGGTCGAACCCCGTATATGGAGCAATAAACCGAAAGCTTTGCCTTTCAGCTCAGTGCCCTCTTCACCCCGATGGTTCGGTACAAATGCTTAAAAGGTGTTTTGCATTTTGCAACCAGAGATGCACATTTCTCCATGAGCTGCTACAGATCAACCAGTGGGATTTTCTCTTTCTCTCTGGTTATCAGCATCGCTCCAGCTGTTTAGAGGACTTGGAAAAACACATTTTGATGTAGCTAAATGTACTAAGTAGTATTTAATGTGGTAAATGTTTTATTTTTCGTGAGTTTACATTTAAGGACTGTACTACCAATGACGCCCAGGCGGCTGCCGCCACAGGGAACGACTTAAAGTGGAGATAAATCGTTTCCGATAAACTTCTAACACACGCTTGCTCCAGAGACCTCCAGAGAAAAACCAAGCATGAATATTTAGCGAGGGAGAATTTGTCTTTCGAGGTTACATCAGTCGTACAGCTGCCTCGGTGACTGTCGAAGACATTTGCATGTGTGCCGAAATAGACTCTGCAAAGTGCCGCTTTCGGGCCTCTTTTCACTTTTTGCCAAGTAGGTTTTCACGTACAAGGACTTTTGCTTCGGTGCAGAGGTGCATAACGTAAACCCGATGAAAGAAAAATCTATCAAAAATCAAGAAACTTAAGTATAAAAGAATATAAAATTGAAAAGAAAAATTTAAATAAATACAACAAAGAAATATGTAAAGTATATCTGAATTGCAGTCTTTGAAATTCAAAGACTAATTCAGATGGACGTGATGAGAGCGTGTTAACTGGACTAGAATACATGAAAGAACACATTGATTGTTGTGTTTCTTATCTCTCATGGTTTATCACAGCGCCTTCGGTACGTGTTCCTCTGCCAAACACTTCTGCTCCGTCTTTCTTTCATATTTTGTGCAACAAAACAAACAGTAAGACTTTGTTTTACTCAGTGAACATGGAGCCTAAATCCCGGTGTTGGTTGTCGCAGGCCTGTTGGAAGCCGGGATCAGGCACACATCGAGGCTGTGCGACTGGCAAACGCTCATATGGTGGGTGTCTGGAATATTAAACTGGGCAGACTGGTACTCCGTAAGACCCTGAGCTCAGCCGACACGAACACACGGTCTGGCCGTGATCTGTAAGACAGTAAAGAGCTCCGTTTCCTGGAGGAGCACCGAGCTGTCGGGGCGGTGTCGCGCCAACAGCTTGTGAGAATACACATACTAAACTGTGCAAGAGGGGAAGGACGGCCGTGAACCTTTAACCGCCCTTATGCACACGAGTACGAACACTTACGCAACTTCGGTCTCGGATGATCCCGTTAGCATTTTGGGTTATTCAGTTCTATTCCGAGCCGTGCAGGGATTACTGATCGGCCCGTCTCCCTTTTTTTGGCAACGCAATTTAGAAAAGAATGATCAAATATGGGCCGTGTCATTAAGCGAGTAGGATTTAGACGGAGGAATAAATGTGTGTGCGTTCATTTCGTTCATGTTGTGTCTTTTTTAACAGCGGTTGCACACAATTGCGAGGAACATCACAAGGCGCCGTGCAGCTGGGAGTCCTTCAGATCTCACACACACGCACACAAAGACGGACAATGATTATTCATCTGAGCCCGCTTTGATCGGCCGCCGTGTGTAAAGAAACGTTCTTTAAAGCACGTTTTTTTGCCTTTTTCTTGAAATGGCGGGCCGAGAGAAGTAAATCAAAACTGCACCCATCCCCGGTAGAAACAATTCAGCATCTCCAAAGGCAGAGACGGCCATTGGAGCGCATGTTGGTGCGCGCAGCTCTTCGCCTTTCATTGTCTGGCGAACACGGCTGGAAATGTTAATCTGATTTGTGGCTAATGCAGAGGATTAACGCCTCCTTTTACTGCGCAAAAGATTTGTTTTGTGCAACCAACGTGCCGATTGGCTAACTCCATGGAAGCATCGGCTCTACACTCCTGTCGTGATGTTTGAATCTTCTATTTGTCCGCTGTTAACGTGAAGAATTAAATAATTCAGAAACGCCCGCGTCTAAAAGGACACTGGGACATTTATAACCACAAATGGGGTTATATGTGTGTTTGATGGTAGAGATGCTTCTCTCAGCATTCAGGCAGCAGAAAACTGCAGCGGGTAACAGAACTCGGCAGATATGAGGTATGAGGTACGGTATACATAATGCACAAGGCGAGAGACGGCAGCGAATGTATGATTAATAAGAAACTACAACGTGGTGTGGAGGAGGTGTAACCAGCAGCAGCTGTGTGTAGCAGGTAGAAGCTCGGCAGCAGTAACGACCAGCAGAGCGTGAGCCGCATCGGAGAAGCAGGACCGTAACTATCAGCCATGAAAATGACTGATTAGTCTCTCAGTTCATTTGTTTTTATTTCCAGGAAAATTTTTGATTTGTGGACAGACACAAGGGGAGTAAACTGGTCCCAAATGTTTTGAGTGTAGCACCGTATATCAGTTTAAATGCTGTAAAGCAGACTGTCAAAGTAAACCAGCTGTGTGTGTGTGTGTGTGTGTGTGTGTGTGTGTGTGTAAAAGAAACAAAAACATAAAAGTGTCTAAAGTGGTTGAAGTACTTAGATCTCTACTTAAGTAAAAGTAGTAATACAACAGTGTAAAATACTCTGTGTTACTCTGTATACTCAGTTTAAAAGTCCTGCATTCAAAATATTAATATTAATACAGTAGGCTACCACAAGTCAAAGTACTCATCATACTGAATTATATTATTGGATTATAATCACGGATGAAATAAAGTGTTCCCTTAAATGTTGCGGCTGCCAAAAGTGGAGTAGTTTAATTAAATGATAATTTATAATTGGGACATGTACTCATTATTGAATGTAAATAGGTGGCAGAATTGCATAAAAAAAGCTTACTCCAAACATTATGTAATAATAACGATGAAGATTCATATTTTCGCGTCGATGCTCTTTCTCCTCCTACATTAGGACAAAGTCACATGACTCTCGCTCTCAGGCGGCCACGCGACTACGATTCCACTTTTTAAACTTCGTACCTTTTGCTTCGTTCACACCGAGCGTCCGAACTACGCCGGAGTTTCAGAGCACCGTAAAAACAGAGTGAGCGTGGAAACGCTCCGGAGGACGGATACGTTTGGGTCGCGCCCCCGATCACATGACTCTGAGGGACGGTTTTGATCTCCGGTGCCTCTTTTCGTCCATCGGCGGTCACGTGACGTAACGTTTTCAAAGGTTTCCGTGCGGACGGAGATCAAAAGTCCTGAACCCTCGTCGTCCGTCTGCTTCTACGACTAACTAGCAGACTTCAAACAACTCTCGGGCCGCAGCTGCAGCTCTCAGACTTGAGATCTGAGACGGTGTTTCATAACAGTGAGTTAGCAAAACACAAAATGAGCTTCTTAGAACAGTGAAACACTTCATTCATCACGCACACACATACAGGAAGTACACTTCTCTCTTCATTCATACGTGAACGTCACGGCACGTCTTCCTCCAGAGGAGTCAAAGCAGGTTTTCCAGGCAGATGGGGTGCAGATCCTTTTGTAGCCCCGTTCCCCGTCGCACCCTCGGGAGCCCGATCCATCATCCACTGATCTCGGCACTCGTCCCTCCCTCTCGTTAAGGGAAACGAACGCCTTAATTGGAAATTGTGTTAATTCGCTGACATGTTTGAAACTCTATCTCTTCTAATTTGGAGACACACTTGACAAATTTGGGGCAGCAGCTCCACTGATGATCCACGTGTGGGAGTTTTCATCTTCGCCCACTTGCCGCTTGTTCACGCCGCATTACGGCGAACATTGCGATGAACGAAAACCTCCACAACGGGTACCGGGAACGAGTCGCTCCGAAGGTCGCGCGTTCACGCAAATTCAGTTTTTTTGCACTGAAGATAATATCGCCGACCGGAACGGGCGACGCAATTCATCACGGCTAACGTTCACGTTTTGGGCCACAAAAACGTTCACGTTTTGGGCCACAAAAACGTTCACGTTTTGGGCCACAAAAACGTTCACGTTTTGGGCCACAAAACGCAGGCGACGAATATGAACGCGTCCGCACAAACGAGCTGCTTCAAACGCTCCAGCTGTTCCAATGTCATTCATGCCTTTTGCGAAGCTTCCTTTCGACCTTTGATGTCGGGGAAATGAAACGCAAACCGACCGCCGTCATGGCGCTTCTCTTGACGGGCCTCGGAATGAATGAGCAAACGTGACGAGAAGAGAAAACCCTCGTGCGACCAGGACTGTGCCGGGAAAGCCGCAAACCCACCGAAGAAGCGCGACGCGTCTGCAGGGTCACGAGGAGTTAAGTAGACAACACGCCCCCCTCTATGTTTGTGCATCCTGCATTTGGAAGCTGCGAGAGAGACCGGTGGCCGATGCATCTGTTGGTAATATTAGACTCTAATTATAGAGAAGAGGATGATTAAATTGGTTGGAAGGCGCTCAGTGAAGGAGCAGCAATGCTGTCAGGATTGGGCATGTCAGTGTGAGAAGCAATATATATATATATGCTTGAAACATGAAGGAAACAATAAACATGTTTTGTATCAGCTAGTTGATTCTCTGTGGTTTTAGCTCTATGGAGCCTGGTTTACGTCGTGTGTTTATGTAAATTAGCTTTGTGTGAGCTGAACACTGTCCATGACTCGTCTGGCATGGATGGAGCGATCAGGAACACTGGATCCTGGTCCATGTTGCTCCCCGGCTGCCAGTAGAGCAACGGATCATACAACTTTTTGGATTTGGTTTGGATCAGAGATCGGAGCGGCACAGAATGAAAAAAAGAGAGCAAATATAGCTTTTAGAGATCCCTGATATCCACATTGGCAGCTACAGGTCCTTTTTATTGTTTTATTATAGCAGCTGGTCTACAAGGCTCCAGATTATAAATATTTTATTTTGCCACCGTCCCAAAAATCATTTCAACCGCTCTGAAGTCTGCTATCTTTTTACTTTGTGAAAGTCATTCATATAGTGGAGTTTCTTCTTTTCGTAATTCAAATTCTAAGGGAATAAAAGATTGTATTTGTATGGATTCAAACAAATCTTCTCATTTGTAGTTTTCATGATGTAATATGAGCTGCTTGAAGCTACAGTGTGTTGGGAAGTTAAACAGCTCATGATCAATCTCAAATATCTGTTTCATATTAATGTGGAAACACAGCATATTACAAAAGGTTGAAAATGGCCAGCGGGCCTTTAAAGAGCCCCGACACCAACAACGGTGGGACAAAGGCCAGCATGCTGGGATCCAGCCGGACCCGGGTGTTTACCCAACTATCTAAACGCTCTAGTTTACAACCCCATCCCCAAAATCTGTGTGGCTGCTCAGCATATGAATATTGAGATATGATGAAAAGGAATTTAGAGAGGGCTGCTGAATATGTGTGGCTTTGAAGCGGTTGTGTTGTGCGATCGTGTGCAGATGAGAGCGTAGGAGGTGTGTGTGTGTGTGTGTGTGTAAGTGTTTGCTGATGATGGTGACATTTGTGCTCACAGTTAGAGGTTAAACCAGCAGCATCTGGGGCTTTTTTTCTTCTTCTGTAAACCTCAAACATCAATCCAGGAGAGGTAAAAACCCGGTCTAGTCCAGACCTATAGTCAGTGTGTGTGTGTGTGTGTGTGTGTGTGTGTGTGTCAAAGGGAGGACACCGCTCTCAACACACTCCATACACCGTGGATGCATCGCCTTAGCAACCGGTGGATTGAAAGATGATGAATCAAGACGGCTAATTTCTTTGCAGTTGTCAAACATGAACAATGGGTGGTAAGAAGGAGTCACGGAAACGTCACCACAGACAGAGTAGTGCGTGTGTGTGTGTGTGTGTGTGTGTGTGTGTGTGTGTGTGTGTGTGTGTGTGTGTGTGTGTGTGTGTGTGTGTGTGTGTGTGTGTGCGAGAGCTAGAAAGACGCCCATAGAGAGACAAAATCAAGGCTAAAAGGAGGCGACTTGCTACTTTCTGTACTAGAAAATCCTCATCAGTTTGCCGAGGAGGATTTTTCTGTTTCTCTCCACACAAATAGGTATAAAAAAAAAAGAGAAATCTGGTTCCACTCTCTTTTGAAGAGGTCTATTACATGAAGATTTCCGCGCTGCTGCAGATTTGATTGCACACCAGGGATTAACAGCGGCGCACTAAAGCACGCACACACACACACACACACACACACACACACACACACACACACACACACACACACACACACACACACACACAAGCAGAAATGTGTCCTGCCCCCCGGATAATTCCAGGTGAGTGGGTGGATGGCGTTATGTTCTGCAGGTCTCTGTCACCTGACCTCATCTTCTCTGGACCTCAAAGGTGACTGAACGGCCCCGGATGCTATTCCTGTCTTATAGCAGTCTTTTAATAGGAGGGGAGGGTCTCCATGTGCGTACATCACTGCCTGCTGAGCCCCCCAACACACACACACACACACACACACACACACACACACACACACACACACACACACACACACACACACAGACAGTAAATAGCAGCGTCGAGCAGCGCAGTGCAGCTGAACAGCGCCCTCTGCTGGCCAGCCTCCTGACTGCACGTGCAGCAGCAGCAACATCCGGTCGACGCTTTGATTGATTCACTGTTTGTGCAGAGAGGAGAGTCTGTTTCCATAGTGGGGTCAGCAACATGCATTTAATATTTAATAACCTGTCATGTCCAGCGGCCTGTCGATGAGTTTTATACCGAACACGAACCAATGATCATCGACAGAGCGCTTTATTATGGACGTCCAGGCTGAATATAATTAGTCCACAATTACTTGATCTTTACAAAAAACATTAATTCATGCAATTTGATTGTCCATTAGATTTCCATATATTGGAAACGTGGCATATGAAACAGCACGGAACAATTATGCATCTTAAAGATCACGAGACTCATTAGATCTCTCCTCTCCTCCACTTTTATGAATCACGCAGGTTATTAATCGTGTCTTGTGTGCCGTCTGCACCCGTCAGCGCCACATTTCCGATATTTCAGCTCGCTCTCGTATAAAATGTGAAAAATGAGTCATTTATCGAGCAAAACTGCCACAGATGCTGCTTGTAGTTTATCAAGTTAGGATTTGTTTTGTGAGGAATTGCTGGTGTTCTTAGAAAATAGAATAATTTAGATCTTTGAATTGTCATTTTTATAACATATCATTTATTAGTATTATTGACAATTATTAGTTTCCCCATTGAGGATTAATAATGTGTTCTAATCTAATCTAAACCTTGATTAATTGACGTCTATGAGATGTCAGAAATGGTGAAAATTGCCCCTTTAGACTTTCTCACAGACCAGGGGGATGTTCAAATGTCTTGTCAAAGATATTAAAGTGTATTATCATTAAATAAGAGGGAACGTGTCAACCCTGAAACTGCCACTTTGACTTCCCCTTTGATCCACTATATCAAATGACTAATCTCTGCAGCTCCGCAACATATTAATCAATAATAAAAAAAACTATATTTATTTGCGGTCCCAGAGAGAGTTCTTTAAGCGTCCGGTCAGTGAGCCTCCGAAGAGAATGTCTTGACATCCTCGACGCCGCAGCCGATGTTATTCTTCGCCGCCGTGGGTCCGATGATGTACGGCGCTCGGTGTGAAATGTATGTGGGAGCCGGTGGTGTGGAATGTGCCACGTCGTGGTCACAGTGTTCCCTCTGCCCCGCCGGTCACTCGGCGAGAGAGAGAGAGAGAGAGAGAGAGAGAGAGAGAGAGTTCCTGTGGGCAGAGTGAGAGAGCATCACACTGCGCCCCCGCGTTTGTCCTCTGAAAGCCACAGTCATCCTCTATGCAAAGAAAAAAAACAAAAAGACTAGGACAGGAAGTCAGGAACCCAAAGCTGTGGAACAAGTTGTGTATTTTGTAAATGTAAAAGGTTACCGCGACGTCATCGCTGTGTGTGAATGAAGGAAGGACCGCCAGCTGTCCCGAGACGGGGATCGTAGAAAAAAACACGACACGCTGGCCTCGGGTGGCGTTGACGGCCTTTTTCGGCCCGGAATCAAAGTAGAAGGGGTCTGCGTCTCCACCGCAGCAGCTGGAAGGCCTCTTGTTGGCTCAAGACTGTGGCTCAGTGGTAGAGCATTGGCGGTTCGATCCCCAGCTCCGCTAGCCTCCGCTAACCAAGACGCTTAACCCCAAATTGCTCTCGTAGCTGTTCTACGGTGTATGAATGTTAGTTACTCCTGATGGGCAGGTGGCTCCTCCCATCAGTGTGTGAATGGGTGAATGATGAAATGTAGTTTTAAAGCCCTTTGAGTGGTTGGAAGACTAGAAAAGCGCTTTAAAAGTACAGGTCCATTTACCATTTGTTGACGGCTACGGACTCGTTTTTATTGAAGAAGAGCCGCCGTCAAAGCTCCACTGACACAAGTTTTGTTTCTTGTAAATTCTCACGATAAAAGTTTGCTTTTTTTTTTATGAAGCAGCTAAACCATCTTGTTCAACCGATAGAGGAGCTGTTAAAAAACAAGCAAAGACGATATATCCGAAAAACGTTAACGGAGAAGCGGGAGAGAAACTGAGCTCGGATCCACGGAGATTCATTTAGAAGCTACAACGAGAGTAAAGGTGAAGCGTCCGGTGACCTGCGGAGTCGTGGGATGCAAACTTGGCAGAAATGCAAAATCTGTGTGAGTTGTTTTGACTAGGCGTGGCCCAAAAGGGCCCGACGCAACAACATGAGCACACTGCAAGGCCGCGCCGGTACGTCTCCTTTGCTTTATGTGCTGCTCC
The DNA here is from genome assembly GCA_038501785.1 of Myoxocephalus aenaeus. Classification (NCBI taxonomy): domain Eukaryota; kingdom Metazoa; phylum Chordata; class Actinopteri; order Perciformes; family Cottidae; genus Myoxocephalus; species Myoxocephalus aenaeus. Next base: position 1,073,336 of record JBAMJR010000086.1, read on the forward strand.
TCCCAGAGAACGGTGAACACTATTTATAATGTAAATGATGTTGTATTCATCAGAGGGGTCCGTGTCTGAGGCATCTGGAAACTCAAGGTGGATATTTCTCAGACTCGGCTGTACTGTAACATCCATTTTCCTTTTTCGAAAGAGAGTTTAATGGATTCACCAGAGAATAACGCCACAGTCAAGGCCGACGCCATTCTTTGTGCACGATCCAGAGTCAGACAAAACTGTTTAAATTAACTTTATATTTTAGACGTTAAAAGATCTAGACAAGCATTAAAACATTAACATATTTGAGAAGAAATATTTCATTTCCAATGATGGATTTAGTGAAAGTACACAGTGTTGTCAGCTAAATATACATATGGTGAATATACTAATTCTGGGACTGATAGGATATTATTAGATATTAGATCATCCTGATGCATTTTGCTGCAGTTGGTCAAGTGTTAAACAATGTTGAGCATATTTCAATTTCTAATTTTTATTTATTTTAAATTTACTAACGACAGCTGTCAGATAGATAGCCGGGTAAAAACGTTAAATATTCCACCTGAGTAGAAGCAGAAAATGAATGTACTAAAAGTATAGTACAAGTCCCTAAACATTATACTGAAGTACAGTACTTTAGCTTGTTGCTGTACTGGTGGAGGGAATGACTCATTCTAATGACTATTGGAATAATTTAAAGATCCAATAAAGATTAAAACAGGGACATGGAATGCTGAAAGTTTAACGAAAAGTGAACAGCCAAGACGTTGCTGAGGAAGAAGATGATCAAATTCTGAAGAACCTGCTGAGAAACACTATGAATGAGTGATTTTCTGGTTGCAAAGAAAATATCCCCTGGGGTTTGTGTACAGGTGTAGTTCTTTTGACTTCCTGAAGAGGGCAGCAGAGCACCTGCAGATCTGCCAGAGCGGCTTAGCGACAGGTCAGCTGATCAGTGGAGAAGAGAGGAGACGATGATGCAACGATGTTTTTAGGATCTTATGTTGCAGCACATGAATGCTTTTGTATGGAATACTAGAATACAGCACTTTTAATGATATTTTGGCACACTGTAAAAGTTATTCGGCATACAATAGCATGAATTTTTATGAATTTTTAGGGCTAACTATGCTACAATACTTTTTATGATACTTTTGGCAGACCATAATAACATTTTTACATTCTATAATATGCCATTGTTTTGGTACTTTGACTTTTTTTCTGGTACACTATACTATGACTTTTTTATGACTTTTATTTAATCCACAATGTGCCAAGATTTAATCACATTTAAAGCCCTTTCGGTCACAAAATGATTCACAGTGATTGAGTGGAGACCTTCCACTCAATCACCGTCTGTCAGTCCTTTCATTTGCTAACAAATAATAGAAAGAAATACAACTCAAAAAGTAAACATGTAGGCCCTAGTCTAGTTTAAACATTTTAGGAGGAGATACATTTTGAAATATTGAGCTCTATGGGTTCAACAGAGGTCAAAAAAGAAGAGAAAAAAAGATTTGTGATATGTTTCCATTATTATAAAAGTGATCCAAACTGTACATTTTTTTATGAATTTATTAATATTAACGTAAAACAAATTGTAAATTCTATTCCTATTAATGCGTTTTGCTTCATTGTTTTACGTAAAAAATAAATCTGAATCAATGTGAAGTGCCTGTGTATGAATTACCTGAAGTAAAAGTAACTTTAGTTTTAAAAAGTGAAAATTTCTGCCTCAGACAACTTTGCATCAAAATCCTTCAGGCTCTAGTATTATAATAAATACATATTCTAATATATTGAAATGAGATTCTAGGGGTGGGGCCGATATCAGGGCACAATTAAGAACAAAATCTCAGTAAAAGGTGGAAAAAGATCCATGAGTTTACGGAGGTAAGACGCTTGTTTTCATCGAGTTATTCTCCACCAGAGAGCACAGTTTACCCAGAAAGCAACACGCTTTCCCTTTATGAGGCGCTGCTATCCTGACCCGCACAGTCAGGTGTAGATGATGGACGGATGGATTTAATCCCAAAAAGCAGCTGAGTTTTTGGAGATAAAGTATTTTTTACTAATGTGCTTTTAGACTGTTAGTTGGACACACACACACACACACACAAAAAAGCGATGTCGTCGCCTTTGAGCTGGAGGAAAAAAAAAGATGAGCATTCTCAACAGTTTTACACTTTTTCAGAAGCCAAATGATTAATCAAGATTATATTCAACAACTTAAATCAATTATGAATATAATGCTTAGTTGCAACTCTGTGTAAGATTTAATGCCAGGAACTCAAGTAAATTGTAAAAAAAACACCAAACACATGTTTCACGCTTCTCCGGCAGAGAGGGAAAGAAATCTGTCGTACTGTCCTGTTAAAAGAGCAGATTATCAATACACGGGGAACTAATAAAGACAATTTACAAAGCAATAAAACACACGTGTTACCTCACTAACTACTATTGTACATAGTACATCATGATAGAAGCACAGTTGCTTCCATAAATACGACAAATAATTCAACGTTCATTCAGTTCCATTCATAAACAGCATTTGGAAAAAGGGAGCAGACAGCCACTTCCTGCAGAGCGAGAGTGACCCTCTGCAACATTAAATCCATTACAGGCCTGCGAGAGTAACATAAGCCCCAAATCTCTTTAATACAACGGCCATTAGGAAAGTGCTGAGCTCTTTACCAGCAGCTAAGATGCCCGGCACTCAGCAACACCACTGCTTCTGCTCCACTTTCAACACAGGGCCAGAAAAAAATGACCTCTCGCCGCATATTAATACCTCAGGATGTATTTTAACCCATTTTGAAAATATATTAACTGTTTTTGCTTTTCAAGCAAAAAAGGCCAAACAATTTTTCATTGTCACATATGACCGTAAATTTTATGAATTTTGTTATTCAGACAAAAAAAAGAAGCAAATTGAAGACATCGCTGTGGGTTTGGAGGAATTGTAAATATCTTTTTTTTTTTTTTTTTTAAACAACATAAAGCGAAAGAATCGATTAATCAAGAAAATAATAATAACACTATTTCACGAAATGTTTTCAGAATTACATTAAAACCGCATGCCATTTGGATGAACTCGTTAGAATAAACATTACGCCTGATGTTATGACTTAATGGTATAATGTTCTCTACACCAGTGGTTCTCAACTGGTCTGGCTCCGGGACCCACCATCACCCCTGAATGACAAGCCGCGACCCAAATCGAGGAACATTCTCAACTTCTCCAATGTATGTAATGAAAAGATGGTGCAGTTTGAACCTGAGATAGTACAGAATATGTATGCTAACACAAAAACAAGTTTAATAACCAAAACGAGCAGCTGGTGGTGATGATAGAGAGGGAACTATTCCCTTTTACACTCAATTAGCTGCATTTTAATTAAAAAACTAAAACTGCATCTTCAGGACACGAGGTATTACAACATATATAACAATTCAGAATCTTCAGCTATTTTTAAACAGACTCAACAGCTTTCATGCACAAACAGTCCAACAACTAAAAAGTAGTTTCAAAAAGACTGAAATGACCTAACTTTAACTGAGAACACACACTCACCGAATCTATGACAAACACTTTACTGTGGAACACGTCACTGTGTTGAGGAGCAGCTTTTCCACTAACTCAAAATAAATTAAACAAAAGTGGAATTCAAAAGTATTCATATATACAACATTAACTTCTCTTGTGATTACCTCATCAGTAAATACTGAAAAACATTGTGCTTTACAGAAAATTAAGCAGCACTCAATTCTCCTCCCAACCCCAGAGTTTGTTCCTGTCATGCAGGCAGCGCCATCAGTTGTCAATGTTATATTCAGTAGGCTGTTTAATTTAATTATCCTAAAAACCCAGAGTCTCCCCCATATCAGGATGGTTTGACCCAACCTGGCCCACGCTGCTGAAAACATGGAGGGACAAGTGCAAAACCAGTTGAAACCAGAGCCGGCAAAATAACGACACTCCGCTGCATAAAAAGTCCTTTCAAAATAAAACCACAGGATGAAAAAAAAAAAAAAGAGATTTTTTTTTTTTTTCAGGCAAAGGCCTGCGACCCACTGAAAACGGGGTCCGCGACCCACCAGTTGAGAATCACTGCTCTACATTCAGCGTTAGATTAAGGATTTTGAGGTTCCAAGTCAAGAAATTAATTTACAAGAATTCACCACCTTGCTTCGTTCTATTTTGGGGCGGATCGACACTAATCTATAAATGACCAAATCAAAAGCGGCTACAAAAGTAAAGTCTCATGGTCTCCTGTATCAACTCACAAAAAAAGATGAATTATTTGACATGTATTATTTGACGTGTCGTGCTTTAAAAATAAGCAGTTATCGGACGGCTCCATGACATACCATGAGCCGGCGTAACCTTAATATCTTGATGAGCGATCAGTTATGTTTGCAGTGGTGGCTGGATTACATATTAACTGTGGCCTAAATCACTTTGTGCTGACGGATTTGGAAAGTGATAATCCAAGGTGTGCCTTTAAAAGCCCGGACCGCGGCCACCTGGGTCCACTTGTAGCAGGGTCCGCCTCCATCACTCTCCGGAAGCAGCCAGAAGACAACGACACCGACAGGGCTGATCGCGACCACAAGCAGCAATCATGAACGGAACAGAGGGACCCTACTTCTATGTCCCCATGGTAAACACCACCGGCATTGTCCGGAGTCCTTATGACTACCCTCAGTACTACCTTGTCAACCCGGCGGCTTACGCCGGCCTGTGCGCCTACATGTTCCTGCTCATCCTCGTAGGCTTCCCGGTCAACTTCCTCACCCTGTACGTCACCCTCGAACACAAGAAGCTGCGGACCCCTCTAAACTACATCCTGCTGAACCTCGCGGTGGCCGACCTCTTCATGGTGCTGGGAGGCTTCACCACAACGATGTACACCTCCGCTCACGGCTACTTCGTGCTCGGGCGCCTCGGATGCAACTTGGAAGGGTTCTTCGCCACCCTGGGCGGTGAGATTGCCCTCTGGTCGCTGGTCGTTCTGGCTGTCGAGAGGTGGGTCGTCGTCTGCAAGCCCATCAGCAACTTCCGCTTCACCGAGGACCACGCCATCATGGGTTTGGCCTTCAGCTGGTTCATGGCCTCGGCTTGCGCCGTGCCGCCGCTCGTCGGCTGGTCTCGCTACATCCCCGAGGGCATGCAGTGCTCATGCGGAGTCGACTACTACACGCGCGCCGAGGGTTTCAACAACGAGTCCTTCGTCATCTACATGTTCACCTGCCACTTCCTCATCCCGCTGACCGTCATCTTCTTCTGCTACGGACGCCTGCTCTGCGCCGTCAAGGAGGCCGCCGCCGCCCAGCAGGAGTCCGAGACCACCCAGAGGGCCGAGAAGGAGGTCAGCCGCATGGTCGTGATCATGGTCATCAGCTTTCTGGTGTGTTGGCTGCCCTACGCCAGCGTGGCCTGGTTCATCTTCTGTAACCAGGGATCCGAGTTCGGACCGGTCTTCATGACCATCCCGGCCTTCTTTGCCAAGAGCTCCTCCATCTACAACCCGTTGATCTACATCTGCATGAACAAGCAGTTCCGCCACTGCATGATCACCACCTTGTGCTGCGGGAAGAACCCCTTTGAGGAGGAGGAGGGAGCGTCCTCCACGAAGACCGAGGCCTCCTCCGTCTCCACCAGCTCCGTGTCTCCTGCATAAAAGGGGCCGTCAGACGCCGGCTCGCCGATCCACCGATCCAGAGAAGAAGACTTCTGCTCTCCCCGGGAAACGACTGAAGGCTAACGTCTACAGAAATAACTTTTTGTATTTTTACAAACCTAAAGACAGTTGCAGGAAATGTCAGCCCATTACAGAGTTGTTCCTGTATGTACAGAATATCCAACTTTTTTTTCTTTTTCTGAGAGGAAAGGGATAAAACAAAAAATTAAAAAAGTTAATCTTTTACAGTTGGATTCCTATATGATACTGGCTTATTTTTGAATGTAGAGGCATGTAATCAAGGCAACGTAAAATAAAACGCACTTTGCAAATGACTCATCCTGTTTATGTCTTACTTACAATTTGGGTGGCAAAGATCATATGAGTGTAGTATATTTAATCAAATGAATAAATGTGAATTACTTATTCATAACGCATTTATGTCTCGAGTCGAGTGTCTTTAGAGCGATTATTGTGGCGACTGCCGCTCTTTCGGCTGCAGAAGTCGATGGTACAGACTCTTAGAACAAAGAATACTTGCTACTGTAATCTCATTTCAATCACAGGTCACCTTGGATTTAAAACTTGTCCTACCTGAGGGATTATGAGATTATTAATCAGGGAGGAATGACATAACACTGACTATCTGATGACGAATATTAATCACCTTAATTAAAGGTTAACACAGACAAAAGGCTTAGCGGTATTATCAAGAGACACCATGACGGAAAGGTATAAAAAAATATATATAAATGAAGCCGTGGTCAAAGGAAGAATCAGTAACACTTTACTTACATTTTCAGCATTTATAAGCAGTAATTCAATACTTAATTAATGGTTTATAACAAACTTTACTGTAGTTTCTTTTATTGGGAAATCTTCGACGGCGACAGTGGGCCGGAGGCTCTGAGCTAGCTGCGTTAACAGTGCTAACGGTGCTAACTACGGCAAAAGTGCTGACCGAGCAAACGGTGTTTACCTGACGGGGAACCG